>CAUYSK010048124.1:0-11893 GCA_963575035.1 Avahi laniger
AGCATGAAAATAGAAAATATTTTCATGTGTTTATTTGCAGTGCCATAGAGGCCAGTATGCACAATATTAAAACCAAGACATGGCTGTTTAAAAGTTTAATGTTTAAACAGTTATCACTGATGCTTTTGCACTATTTATTAACAAAATCATATATTGTCTAAAAAAAAAAAAAAAAAGAAATGTGTAAGATGGAGTGTCTAGTGATAACATACCTGACCACTCAGCAGCAAGTGGAAGCTTCTCTCCCATACTTCTTTGTTCTGAAAGAATAACAGCAATTGTGTTTCATTTACCTCTTGGCACTAATTGACATCAAAGTTAAATATCTTCCCCAAGAAACTTGTTGTTTTCCCTATTATTATAAAGTCACACTCTTCCTAACTTTTTTCCCTTCTCCATTTCAAAACAGATAAATAATTGTGCTAATGTTTTAGAATTTCTCTGATTCCTACATTAATCTCCAGGAACAACAATAAGCCTTCATGGCTTTATAAACATTCCATTTTTCTTGCCAAACTAGAAGAATCAAAAGAGGAAATTAGTTATCTTTGTGCAAAGATGTCCACTCTTTCTCTAAAAGTTTGAGAGCTATCATCAAAGCCTTATTTATCATCTCTAATAAAGCCTGTCCTATGAACAAAAAACAACCAGAAGACTTGTATCAGTTAATGTAGATCGTTTTTTGACTCCTAGAGGAGTTCAGTTTGGTCCTAGTCACGTGGGGAGTGTACACTGGAGTCATAAGAAATACCATCTGTGGCTGCACAAGCCTCCCTCTGCTCTTAGGACCTCAGAGCATTGTTACGGGGGTGGCAACGATGTCTCCAAGGCATGAGCTGCACTCACTCTGCACCTAAAAGGGCTGATACCCTTTTCGTCATCCACATTTGTTGCATTCTGCTGCGGAAGTCTTAGCAGATTGCTGAATTAAAGTGTTAGGATGAGGCTTATTGATATATAATTAACCCAGGACAGATTTCATAGCTCTATGTCTATACACACATAGAAGGGACAGATAAATTTAGATGTCGATAATTAATTACCATCTATGGGGAGAAGCCCCCATGCACAGCTTTTACAAATAACTGACCAATAGAAATTCTTCTGGAATCTCTATTTCCCTGACAAATTTTACCTTTTTATTGGATAGTATAAGTTTTTCCAACAGATAATTGATAAAATGGAAGATTTTCTTTTTTCATAAAAATTCAGTTAGCATCTTTCTTTCTTTCTTCCTTTATTTGACAAATAAAGTTGCACATGTTTATGGTCTATGACATGATATTTTGATATATGTACACATTGCAGAAAGGTTAAATCAAACTAACTAGCATAGCCATTACCCCACATACTTATTTTTGTGTGTGTGATGAGAACATTTACAATCTATTCTCGATTTTCAAGTATGTAATACCTTGTTATTAACTATAGATACCATGTTGTTCAATAGATTTTCTAAACTTATTCCTCCTAAATGAAGCTTTGAACCTTTAGACCAACACCTCTCCAGACTTCTCTCCACCCCCAAGAATTTTTTTCTTTTATGTGTTCATATTCCAGTAGTGGTAAATAGCAGGAAGAGAATACGTTTTTAAAGGGGCTATTAGTTCTATATGATACTAAATTCTTCATCCTGAGTATTTCTCCATCTAAGAGATTGTTTTATTTCTCTCCACCTGTTGAGGGAACTTTAGTAGATGAGGAAGCCTCTTCCACACAAATCTTCTTAAAGTACAAAGAAGGAGCATTCAGAGATGTTTGTATAGATCCTATGGACATGATATATCATCAAAAGTTGTTCTTAGAACGAATATGCCTGTTTTTCTCTAATTCTTTAATTTAGAGGATCTCCCAAAGTAGCCTCAGCCTGCAGGTGCCAGAAGAAAGGTGAGAGGGTGACCCATGGACTATAACTTATCCACTTAATCTTACACTTCAGGGTGCTTTGTTGCTTAAAAAATAATTTCCTGATGAGTGTTGCAGTGTGTTTTTATACCAAACCTATTACCTAGTCGCTGCAATGACTGTCATCTTGGTTTAAACTCTGAGGAACTGAGGATCGAGAGATTAAACGATTTGCCCAAGCTCAAGTGTTCGTAAGTGACCAAACTGGCTTGGAATTTACCTGGATCTTCTGATTCCAAGCTTAGGGTTCTTGGCAAACACAAAATGCTAAAACACTTGACATGAAACAGAGGAAATATCAACACAAAATGAAATGAAACAAAAGCACTGTAAACTCACATACATTTGATCATCTGTGTTTGAGCTTTGTTTTAGCACACATATTCAATCAGCAAATATTAAGTGTCTGTGGTTTGTAAGACATTACAGTGCTTAGATTTGAGTATATTCAAGGAAATTGGTTTGAGAAATAGACCTTCAGTTGAATGGAGTCCTGATTTATTTGTTTTCGTTCCTTGGATTTATTTCTTGGGTAGAAACATTCAATTCCAATGTATTTTCTTTATAGATGTGAACACAATCTTATACTCTGGGGAACACACAGAGGCCTGTCAGGCCACACGGTATGCAGAAGCAGAGGAGAATGAGTTGAATCTTGAGGATGGACTAGGATTTGGATGGTGGAGGGAGAGTGAGCTGAGGAGAAGAGAACTTGTAACAAATATGTATTAAATGTCCATTCTGGGCCAGACATCATGGTAGACGTTTTTATCTTCCAATATGATCCCTGGTCTACTGGTTTATTCCAGGAACAGAGACAGACATTAATAATGGAGTCGGAGGAAGCCATTCAACAAGTAAGCCCACACCTCGTTTTAATTGTATTACTTCCTGTCACACACATTACTGTCCTTTGTCCTCTTAATTTTCTTTTCCCTATATGCCATGCTTCTCCCCATCCAGATACCTCTGAGCCCTGGATAGGGGTGGGACAGGCTGGACCTTGTTATAACCCAACCTTGGCCTGAGTGAAAGTCATATAACGGGGCCTTGCTCCAGCCACAGCTCCTAAAGTCATCACAGATGAGTCTATTCCCCTAAAGTGAGCCAAGGTTACTGTAACCGTGGTGTTAACGTAGGCTGCAAATGTCCTATTTCTGAAAACAATGAGGTGTTTGAGGCCTGCATGATCCCAATTGGCTGTAAATATTTTTCAGATTTCCTGTACTATTGCTTAGGCTTCCACTGTCACTTTTCCTGTGTTATCTGACCGATTCGGAGTCCTGCTGCAGAAATGCCAGGTGAGCTTGGTGTTTGTATTACGGAGGCATTTTTTTCTTTTTAGGTCACATGTCTTTCACAGAGATTTTTGTCACAGATATCTTGAGATAGGAACTGGAAAAGATATTATTTTTGAACGTTTGAACATTGCTTTTTATTTTCTCAGAGGAATTTACACATGATCGACAGACATATTAATCAAACCCACCTACGAGATGAGAAACCGAGACTCAAAGCTGAGGGGAGGGGAAGTGCTCTCATGTGAGAAGAAATAGTAGAAATTAAGCTCAAATGTCTCATAAAATGAATCCTGAATAATCCTTTTACATTAAAACATTTTGACAGTCTTTAGGCATGAGAGGGGGAGTGAAAAGTTTACACAGAGCCCAAATTATCTCCAAAATTGTTTGTTTGTTATTAAAGACCTGAAGGAAAATAAAACACAAATACAATTCCAGTGGGCCTCCACTGTAGATGAGAAGTTCCATTGCACAAAGACCTAGGTGTTCTGTTGGTAGAGAGTTATTTAGCTGCCCAAGTTTTGCTTTAATCAGGCTCAGCGGAACTTTGGGACTGGTCTTGTATAGGACTTAAGAATGGGAAGCAAAATGTCCTCTTGAGATCTTAAAGAGACTCTGCAGGTGGTGTAGACAGGTGCAGAAATCTTTGAAATCACATCGCTTTGCCTATGTTTTTGGCTTTAGGCCTTTTAAAGGCCATTTACATGGATTATTGTGTAGAATTTTAGCTCTGAAAGAGGCTCTGTCAGATTTGATCTTGCTACCAACTCAAGAATTCTATTAGGCATACCTATTTGGTCATCTCATCTCTGCTTGAGTGTTTCCAGTGATGGAGAGCTTCCTTTTGGGTCAGGCAACTTATTTTGTGGCTGGACAGCTTTTATTGTTTGGAAATTATTCTCTGTCTAATGTTCAAATCTATTTCATAAAAGCTTCTATCTATTGTTTCTATCGTAACTCCTACACAATAGTTTTTCTTCCTCATCCACATGATAATTTTTCAACCATTTGAAAGCAGTTATCAGTGCTTCCCTAAATCTTCCCATCTCTTTTTCTCAACCAACGCTTTACGGATACAGTCTCCATCCCCTCCCAGTTTTGTTTACCTTGCCCTACAATAGACTTCTTCTATCTCCATGACCCTAAGCAAGGTTCTCAGAATTTGGCACAGTATATTAAACGTGACCTGACCAATGCAGTGTGATCATTAGCAGTGTCCACTGGAATTTTCTACTTCAACTTCTGCCATCTAGGATTATGATGACTATTTCAGCAACCATTGCTAGCTCAAAAAGAGCTTGTGGTTAAATGACATCACCAGTCCTTTTCCCAGAACAACTTTGACTCATTTCTCCCCACTCAATTTCTTCTCATCACCTTAAAAATAAGCAAACAACCCAAATAAAGGTTTAGGTAGTTATAACAGATGCTGTCACATCAGTTTAAAAGAATATTAGGTGACATTTACTGACCACTAACTGAAGGCCAGGCATTAATACTGTTCTAAGCAGTATTCCTGTATTAACTTAACAAATGCTGATAATAACAGTTGGGGTAAGTTCTATGAATGCTCCACTTGAAAGATGTAGAAACAGAAGCACGGAGAGGCTTGGTAACTTGCTTAAGTTCATGCAACTTGCTAACTGGGGGAGGCAAGATGCAAACGCAGGCTCTCTGGCCCAGTGCCTAACCCTGGGTGGGTGCACAGTTAGTGGTCAATAGGATAGACCCTTGGTCTGTCTCCTGGCTGCTAGACCAGTGTTCCTTCCTCACCCTCATGTGGCCTTTCTGAAGTGGCAACAAGTCTTTTACTTTCAAGCTTTATTACAAGATATTTTATTTTGTTTTTTCACAAACTGAGATCTGTGACCCCTTAGCAGATTATAAATTCAATTTAGTGGGTTAATACTCGAAAAAGAAAGGAAGAAAGAAAGAAAAAAGAGAGAGAAATGGAGAGGGAGGGAGGAAGGGAGGAAGAGAGAGAAATATCAAAATGCATCATACATAGTAAGTGCAAATTTTGTTTCTTAAAACTCTTATTTTAACATGTGTGAAATGCACACACAAATACACATTGGTATGTGTGCACAGAATTATGATGAAAAATGTATTTCTTACTGTCTCATACAGTCAAAACAGTTTGAGAGTTGCTGCCATGTACATTGTATATACCAGACCTTGTCCATTTCTTTACACTAAGGTTAAAGAGGCATTGTGGGGCACACTTAAATAGTTTTAGATCCCCACTGATCTGCAGCCAGTGAGAAGACAACTTGCAACTAAGCAGAAAGTTTAAGCAAAGAACCTTAGAGTGAAAAGAGATGATTAAGGGCTGAAATGAAAAATAAAAAGCTGTTCCAATTTCAATTGAGTTTCCATTCAACAGCCTCATAGATTCCTAACTCATCACCTCAAGCAAGTCACTTCCTCTCTCTCCAAACTGTTTACCGGAACCAGCCAGAGAATGCAGGAGACGCTACTCACTTTTTCTTTGTGAAGCTTGGCAAAATGACTTCAATTTAGCCAGCGGTGCAGGAAACAATTGTAAATATAAATTTGTTTTACATATTCCTCCCAGAGGAAACTTGCAGTTTTCCTCCCTAGTAAACAGGGAATGCTTAGACTTGCATTTCTGGTGATCTTACTGGGATCACTTTTTTTCACTCTTCCATGTAGCTATATTCTTAATTGTGGTAGTGATATTGTGCTCGTTGGATTGTCATGGAGTTTAATTTGCAGGCTTAAAAGCCCCCTTAAGTGCTCAGATAAAAATTATCACATAAGGAGGAAAAGAAAATTATGTTGATTAATTATGGGCATATACAATTTATTAGTATCTGTGATGTCCATGATGATATGTATCTGAATATGATATATAGACTAAAAAGTAATAACTGTCCATGATTATTTCCAGAATCATTTTAGACACTTGAAAAAGTGTATTCTCCCATTTTATTCAATTAAATTATGTATAAGAATGAAGCAAATACAGTACAAAAATCTCCAGTAATCAACAAAAGACCACCAAGAAAATCTAAATGTATTTCAGCCATTGAAACAGAAGACCATTTAGGTCCAACTCACTGCTAGAAAACATAACTGAAAACTATGAGTTCACATCAAATGCTGTAGATAAAAGTCTTTACCCAAATTATTGAGAATTTTGAAAACTTAAGACCAACAGAGTAAGATGACTTTTGAATGGATTCTCCCTTTCTGAATGTGGATCCTCAAATATAATTGGATATTCAAGTGATGTTCAGTCTTCTCTATTGGGTGACTATGGCTGAGTTACAAAACAGCAGTGACCTTTGACAGAGGAAGTGAAATGGCTGCCCAAGGTCCCACAGCAAGTTGTTGGAGCAGTAAGTTGGACTCATAGACAAGTGCTCTTTCCATAACCCCATGCTGCCTCCCAGTGGGAAGGTGGCAATGGTGTTAGGATGTAATCACTTCATAAATTGCTATCTTTTCTTCCAACTGGACAAATGGCTAAGAATTTTAGGATGGCTTATAAACCTAACAATGCTGTGTTTAGCATATAATTTGAGGACTAAGTGACTTCTCTTCAGGGAAATTAAAATATTTAGTTTTATTCATTCCAGCCAAAGAGAAAAAACACTTTATATGCATTACAAGCTATTTATTAAATGTCATCAACAGACAAATCCAAAGATCTTCTTTAAGGGGGTTTGGTAGAATACTTAGTATAATGGCAGAATAAAAATCTGTTCCTCATTTCTCCCTCCTCACTCGACCCTCCCTACACAAATTCCCTGATAGAAGCATCATTACTCCCTGAGTCAGAGTGCTGGAGAAGAACCTACGGTCACAGCAGGACCTCCTGGGTACTGCATACCTGTGACATCTGATCCTCTCAGTATTACTGATTGTCACTTACTTCATTGACTACCGCTGGCAGGCGGGCTGAGGAGGGTGGGATGGAAAAATGAGTCTCTTTCACACAATCTTTGAATTGGTGCTGGAAGGTACCTTGAGATCCACTGTTCGGACTTCCCATCTCATAAAGAACTCTGGGACAAAAAGACATTCTGTCTTTTCTAAAATTTCCAGCAGCTTCTCCATGTCAGAACAGTTCTGATTTTCAGAAAACATTTTATGTTTTGCTGAAGTCTGTCTCCTAGTTACTTTCACCCATTAGCCTGTACCTGCCCACTGGACCTCTACATATGGCATAGGTCTAATCTCTCTTCCGTGCCTTGGCACTTGGTGTATTTAAAAAGAACCATTATCCTTGGGCCTCCCTCTCTACATCCAAATTCTGATTCTTCAGGCTGAATATCCTCATCTTTGCTACGGTTCTGTTTGCATCACCATCCTTATTTGTGTTTCTCTTCATCTGCTGCAGTTTATCAGTGTCCTTCTTCCTCATGCTCTTTGGTTACAGATATTTAAGCAGCTATCAATCCACCCAACTGTACCATCACACTCACACGGTTCTATCAAAACTGTGAGGCTTTATCAGAAATGTTTACTCAGCTGTCGCCTAGAGCGCATTGCCTCGTTCCTGTTGGGACTTTGCTTTGCTTCTGGTTGGGCAGCTGTGCACTCCTAACTTTTGATTTTCTGCCTTATTTCCATAAAAGCATTTCAGAGGTTAAGATTGTGTTTGAGCTCCAGAGTTGTTGCATTTCTCTGCTTTTAAGTATTCCATAGTCCTTTGGGGGGCTGTTTAAAACCCGGATTGTTGAGGTATGTCCCCCAATTTGTGGCCATGTCACTCACCATGGGCTCCTTCCCGATCCCATACTGGCAGCTGAAGCTTCAGGGCATCCCCGTGTTTGAGAAAAAACAATCTGGGCCTTCTGGATATTCAAAAGGGTGAGGATCTAAAGCTTTTGTGAAGACAATATGGTGCTTCTGTTGATTTATGTGAGTTGAACATATGGAGGCTCTGAGAAAAAAAAGTCTGCCCTATTTAGCGACCCAGGGCTGATGAGAAGGTGTGTTACAAATTCGTATTCCTCCCAGCATGTGGTGTGGGACACATCGGCTCATTTTGCTGATGAGTTCCTTGAATCAAGCAGGGGCCATCATCTCTTACCAGTTTATAGCATTAATTGAGTTGTGTGAGAAACACTACAGGTGCGTCTGTGAGAGGGGAGAAAACTAGGAAACACTGTTTCTGCTCTCAGAAAACAGGTAAATAGGAAAGAGCGAGCAGACGTGTAGCTAGCAGCGTATGGACAAGAGCAGCTAGCACAGGAGCAAAGCCAAGCCATCTTTCTGGAGGAAGGGAGACATCTCTAGTCCTAATGGGTGAGAAAATTGGTATTCTTTTAGTTACGGTGACCACATTCTCCAAACCGTACGTACAGATCCGTGGCCTGTGTGGAAGGATTTTAGTGCATTTCTCATATTGTGTTGGGTTGGTATAATGTAGATACTGCAGTGTTGAGATTTCCAGTATATGAGAGACAGTACATCAGAATATTGGAAGTACAGGCTGTCATAGACAAGTTGTGGATTTGGTCATTGCAGTTATGGTGCCCAGACTTCTGAGGAGCGAACACCCTGACTCTAAACTCAGATGAGCTGCTCACTCGGAGCATGTTGCCTATAATCCAGCATGGCTACCAGTATAGAGATACCCATTTTGTTGTTCTTTCACATTCCTTCTGGATCCTAGAGCAATGACCCATATTGATCAAGGGCCTTTTTAACCATACCACTACTTGATCCTATGTTTATAACTTACAGTCTTTACACTTAGTTATGATACCAACAAAGTAGTGCATTTCCCACGAGTAATACAGTCATCCAGTGAATGTACAGTGCCGATGTGTATGGCTAGGCACTTGGTTCTCAATTTTTGGTATATATGAGAATCACTTGGAACAATTCAAATGCAGATAGGTAAGTAGGGAGGCAGATAAATATCCTGTCTCCAAGTCGTAATTTATATAGTATGACCAAAATGGGACCCGCTCAGAAAGTTAGGATTTTAACAAGCCATGCAAGTAAATCTGATTCAGGGCGTCCAGGTCCGTATCGCCAGCATATTATTAACAGCTAGAAGAGGATTCTCTCCAGGGCCCCAGTTTCCTGAGTTTTTGGAAGGAAGCCAGGAAGCCTGCCTCTAGGATGTTTTCTCCCCTCTCACAGTCTTTGTGAAAGGGCTCCAGGTTCTACCGTACAGAGTCTTGCCAAGCAAAGTTTGGAGCAGAGTAAATTCCTTTCAGGATTATAGGATTAGGAAGCTGAAAGGTGATTCAAATTCTTGATTAAACAGAAAGAAGGAAACAGGAGGGGATGCTCCCGAGCACCCACATCACTCCAATGTGTTTTCTCTGTAATTAAAAGAAGTGATTGCAAAATATTTGAGAGGATTAAATGCTCAGAGAATATAGTGATCAAATAACATGGGATGTTGCATTCTTTAAAACGATCCCTGGCTTTGGCTCTGCACGTGTTTTTGAACTCCTGTCACTTACACCTCAATACTGAGGGCCAAGCAGAAGTACTCTCTGCTGCAAGATTGGAAAACAGACCTGGGTTTCCTATCCAGAGACTCTGGGTTCTAGTCTGGGGTCCTCCCGTGAATTTTCAAGTGGCAGCAAAATAAGGTATATGTCTTTATTGCTCTTTTTTTTTTTCTTTTGTAGAGTTATAATTATCATTGCCATCTTTTTCTATACTTTTGTCTTTATTGGTATCCACAAATCAGGCAGCGATTTATTGAAAAGCTATTTTAAATTCTCTCTAGGACAAAAGGAGCATTTTATATAAATAAATAGTCACATTTTTTGAATGGCTTCCAGATACCAAGCTTTTTTGGAAATACAGAGAGATATTCCTTCCCCCAAGGATGTAATAATTAGGGCTTGAGGGGAATCATGGTATAGGGAAGTTAGAAATAGAGTTGGAGAGATTTCTCAAGAAAAGAGATTCCATCTCCAAAAGAAAACTCCAGTAGATCCCCATGAAAATACACGTTGGCCGTGGTGTGTGGTCAGCGGTAGAGGAGAGACCTCCAAACCCTGGAGTCCCAGGCAGGTCAGGACTGGACTCTCCTCTCAAGTCAGGGCTGGCTTCATGGACATTCCACCTATGCAGACATGAGGGGCCTGCACTTGGAAGACCTCATGCTCGGTTTAGTGCTTTGTTCTCGCCATTTGAAATTCTTAATGCTTGAACAAGGGAACTCACAATGTCATTCTGCATTGGTCTCCACAAACTATGTAGCTGGTCCTGATTCAGATCTCTGTGCCCTTAGGAAAATTGTTCATCCTTCTGAACTAGAAGGACCCAGAGTTCATTTATATGATTGTGATGGTAAAAAACAAAAATACATATATTTTACAAAAATATATATTAAATGCTTTTCCTTAAAATAGAAGATGCTTGATGTATGCTATATTTAAGGGGAATGAAAAAGACTGGAGCTGAAGTTAGCCAACTCTCTTTATAAAAGGCCACATAATAAAATTTTAGGCTTTGCCGGCCACACGGTCTCTGTTGCTCTGCTATTGTAGTTTGAAAGCAGCCATCAGCAATACATAAATGAATGAGTGCAACTATATTGTAATAACATTTTATTTATAAAAACAAGTGACCACAGTTCACGAACTTCTGAACTAGAGGCTAGCAAAGTGGAAAACACAGAAAGCTGAGACAAATAGACCGGTGGTTTCAAAGTGTGGTCTCAGCACAATAGCATCATCAGCACCTGTTAGAAATGCAGGTTCTCAGGTCTTTGCCAAGACCTGCTATGTCAAGAGACTTTGGGGTGGAGGCCCATCAATTCATTTTTATCATGTCTTGCAGATGATTCTGATACATGGCTCAAGTTCAAAAACCACTGCTCCTAAAGCAAAGAAATTCAAGTGTGTCAAACTGTAAAGCAAAAAACACACTTAAGAAAACGCCATCAATTGATTGTTGATAATTACAAAGGCATATATCTTTATGCTGCTCTGTGGCTGTGAACAGACCTCAAACTATTCCTCTCCATTGATCTTCAGGACCTTCCTGGGTTCCGTAAGAACATAGTGTTACAGAAAATGATTTGAGTGACTGGCTTTCTCCATTCTCCCAAGGATAATATGTAGCTAGTACCATTCTAGATGCACAGGAGGAAAAGTCATTCATTACACATGACGAATGCCCTAGAGCATTAGTTTTCAGAGTGTGGTCCCCAGACCAGCAGCATCAACATCACCTGGGAACTTGTTAGAAATGCAGATTCCCGGGCTCCACTCCAGGGCTGCTCTGGGGATTAGCCCCAGTGCTCTGTTCTAACCAACTCTCAAGGTGACATGAGCACACTCAAATTGGAAAACCACTGGCTAAGGACATTAAGACTTAGTTCTCAGTTCTTCTTGGGAAGGGATGCTACATCACCAGTGAAGGAGATGGGGCTGATATTTAAGTGATTGTCCAAGGGCACTTGGCTGGTACCAGGAAGGGTGTGGGTTTGAGCCCAGGCCTTCCAATTCTGAGTCCAGGGCCTTTTATATTCTGCCAAATAATACTAGAAACAAACAAAATCCCCTCATCTGCCCCCACTTTTTTAATTTAACATGTGAATCCACTTAACTCCACAAAAACAATAAACGGCACATGAGGCTTTAATATATAAAACAGAACAAAAACTGCTTGACACCCTGAGAAGATTCAGCTTCCTCACTTGAGCTAATAATGCTAATTTAGTTTTGTTCTGTTTC
>CAUYSK010048126.1:0-12886 GCA_963575035.1 Avahi laniger
GAAACCATTCCCCTCTTCCCCCAGTCAGTGGAAAAACTGTCTTCCATGAAACCAGTCCCTGGTGCCAAAAACGTTGGGGACCACTGATCTAACACATTAAATTCGAAAAGACAGACAATATCTTTTCATCCTATCACGCTGTTGAAAAATATCAGTGCACTACACTGGAAACACATTTATGCCTAATGAGCTGGACTACATATGTAAATTAATACATGCTAATTGGCTTTAGCTGTTTCTTTTACATAAAGTCAATATTTCTACAGATCATTAAATGTATCCCTTATCATATTAATTTCAAAAGAAAAATCCATGGCTATAAAAGCAAACTCCCTGGTGCAGCCAATGTAAAGATTCAAATCTGCAATTTGCTATGGTAAAATGTCTTAACATGCTGGCCACCTATACCTTGTAAGTCTTCAACTCAAGAAAAAAAAAAGGTATTGAATTTTTTCTTCTGTGATTTAAAGCTGATTAATTGATGCTGATTCAAGGTCAATGTATGCAGTTTGCTTACATTTCAAATTGGTTTAAATTAAGTATTTATTTATCAACGTGTGTGTGTGTGTTTTCCTAATTAGATGAGAAAAAGACCATAAAATCAAGAAGGCAACAGGAGGAATCAGGCCTTGAGGCTACACTGCCTGCTCTGTTGACTACACTGTTCCCAGGAATTCCCACAGCACATAGTATCTGGTACATAGAGGGCCTCACTCGCTATTTTTATATAGATAATGAATTAATCAATTAGCTGTTTGCAGTGTCTTACCATGCCTTTAGCTAATTAATATAGGAGCTAAAATTTCTGGAATGCTTACTTTGTGCCAACTACCCTAAAATGTAGGTGTTCTCCTCAATTTCCAGATAAGAAAACGACAGCCCAGTAAAGTTAAGTAATGTGCCCAAGGTCCGCAAAAGTGGACCGCAAAAGTGGTCCGCAACAGCCTGTGCACATGGTTTCCCCATCCTGGTGCCCAAGGTGGTTACTAGAGAAGAGCGGCAGAGAGGAGCTGGTGGCCAAGCAGGTACCAGCCACCTGCCCACCCCGCAGGGGGCCTTGCCTGGTGCATTGACCACAGTCCAGAGTCGAAGAGGGCACTGGCCTTGCATGCCCAGCAAGCCAGGGTCATTATTCAGAGACACTCAGACGAACCGAGCTCACAGCGCGGGACACGACTGGAACACCAGCGCTTCCTTTGCAATCGGAAGCAACACCTCAGGGACCAGCACAGTCTCCTCGCATAGCAAGATCTGCAATATAGGAGCCCAGGAAACATGAGAACATTGCTGGGGAAACCAGAACAGCAGCGGTTACAACCACGTCCACAAGTGTTTTCAGAGCCACTAGAATTCTGAATCCTGTTGGCTGTCACTACCTGCCACCAATCTCTATTCTAGAGACAAAGATTAGATAGGTGACTCCAATATTTAACTTTTTCAATCACCTCTATTTGGAGCAAGTCTCCTCTATTTGCATATGCTAATTCGTTCACTCAGGTTACCCCCAAAGCTTATGTCCTGGGAACTCTTACCCCTGTTCTGGGCTCTGATATGAAGACCAAATGGATTGATGCTAAATCTTATTTCCTTTATTTCTAAGCCTTTATATTTGGGGGACATTTTGGTGTAAGTCTAAAGAACTAAAAATATGATACGTGCGTATTTAATATTTTTAACCTGCTAATGAAAGACAAGTGGACCAATAACAAAAACCAAAAAACATCATACGGTGCTGATCCTTAGTGACATGTGATTATTACTTATATCACTGAAAAAGCCACACCATTGTCATGCTATTCAAATGCAAAGTACTATTCTGAAAAAAAGGATAAATGTTTGCCTCAAACCTCAAGAGTAGTTGACTTTTGATACTTCTCAGGCTAGTAAGAGCAGAAAAAGGGACCAGAATTCATAAAATGATCCACTAAGGAGCAGACGCTCCTGGGACAGAGAGAGAAGATGAAGCCACGAGGAGGGAGCCACAGCGACAGGTTTGCTTTCCGGTGCAAGGGGACGGAGGTCAGGGCCAACTCCTCTCCCACTGCCACTTACTTTCTGGAAAAAGCGCCTCCTTTGAGAAGCTTATAATTAAGTCTAATGATACACCTGTACCATTCAATGGTACCGTGCATGAGAAAATTCTAAAAACACTTTGGAAAATTCAAGTGGCTGTGTTATAATCTGTAAACAGTCCTGGCTCTAAATTCAAATAAAAATATAAACAGTTGATTTGAAATAGGGCTCTGACCTACGGTTCCATTCTTAACCAAAGAGTCTATCTTTAAAGAGTAGGAGACTTTTTTCTATCAATAGAAGTAGCAATATCATTTCTTTTGAGGAAGGGAGCCCAAAATCTCCCATTTCCAAAATCCTAGGATTTTCTGGCTCTTGGATATATTTGTGCCTAAATTCCCCACAAAGTGGGGTGTCTGCATAAGATCTCCAGGCTGATTTTCCAATTTCCAACAACCCGAGCAAGGTTCGTGTTGGTTTCCTTCACCTGCCGTAGTGACTGACCACAAACGTGGAGGCTTAAAACAATGCAGATTTCTTATCTCGCGATTCTGGAGATGAGAAGTCCAAACTGGGTCCCCTGGGCTAAAATTGAGGTGTCAGCAGAGAGCTGTGTTCCTTCTGGAGACTCTACAGGAGAATTCGCTTCTTTGCTTTTTCTGGTTTCTAGAAAATCCATTTCTATGCTTTTTCCAGTTGCTTTGACTGGTGGCTCCAGTCTCCATGCGCAAAGCCAGCAACGGTTGGCCGAGTTTTTCTCACACTGTATCACGCCGGTTCTCTGTTTTCAGCATCGCATCTTTCTGACTCTTTTAAGAAGCTTTGTGATTACACCGAACCCACTCAGATAAGCCATGATACTTTCCCCATCTCAAGGTCCCTAATTTCATCTCCTCTTCAAAGCCCCTTTGGCCACATACCGTAACAGATTACAGATTACAAGGACTAGCACGTGGGCATCTTTGAGGCCACTATTGCACTTAGCATGAAACTCTCAGCTAATGCATAAGGATTCACAGACTACAAAGAAGGTGCAGGGAGTTCAAAACGAGCCACAAATATAAATCCATTCTGCTCAAATATTCCAGGTCCCACGGCCACAGGGGCTTCACACACAGACACGCTGCGTTCTCTCTGTGCCGTGCCTGTGTGTCGTGACCTTTCGGGGAGGCTAGAGGGCTGGCACAGGAGGTCGGGCGGGAGGGAGAGAGCGCCATGCATTTGGTGCCCCCAAACTGCCTTCTTTGGGTGGTGATTGGATGACTCTCCAGGCCCATCCCGAGTGAGCAGGAAGCTGCACCCCCAGCATCTCCCGGACCCCCACCACCTCTGATGGAGCATCCCTGGCTCCATCACGGCAACCTGCCTCATGACTTTCACTCTTGCTTTGGCCTGTGCCTCTATCTACCCACCTCTGACTGCTGCTCTTTGACTTGACCCTGATTTCATCCTTACCCAGTGAACTACATCAGATCAGGAATGAGGACCAAGTCCTGCTCTGAGAGTATGGATAACTGCCTATCTTCAGACGGGTGCAGAATTGCAAGGCACTAAGTTGTGGCGAGCATTTTGCAGTGCAGCCGACCTCCACGCCAAAGAGACGGTGAGCTCTGGAAGGCACAGCTGTCACCGTCATTGCCCACTGGCTGCCCGAGGCAATGCGGAACACCCAGCGGGGCTCAGGAAGACAGCTTGATAAATAAGATGGAGCCCAAGACAATGCACAAAAGACCTGAATTTCTTTTAAGACTTTACTTTTTTTAGAGCAGTTTTAGGTTCACGGCAAAATTGAGAGGAAGGTACAGAGATTTCTTTATATAACCTCTGATCTCATGTACGTACAGCTTCCCCCATTGTCAACATCCCCCACCAGAGTGGTACATTTGTTAATAATACAATTAATGACACTATATTGACACATTATAATCATCTGAAGTCCATAATTTATATTAGGGTTCACTTGGGGTGTTGTACAGTTCTATGGGTTTGGACAAATGTATAATGACATGTATCTACCATAGTATCAACCAGTAGTTTCATTGCCCTAAAAATCTCCTGTATTCCAAAGACTGGAATTTTTTGCAAAACTGTGGCCGTATTACCTAGGGAAAGTCATCAGGCCTTGAATTTCCTAACAAAATATTGGTAATTCTACCTGTACCACCTGTATGTTAGAAAAGCTCCATGTATTTGAATTAAAAGAAAAGTATTGTAAATAGTTATAAATTTAAGATAAGTTAAAATTAAATTTTAATGCAATAATACATTTTTAATAAATAGCCCTATGGTCCTAAAATGATATATAATAAAGAGAAATATATTTATGACACAAAAATTGTTAACTACCTTGATAAATACAGAACATCCATGCAATGTAATATTATACAACTACTTTTGTGAAATGGAAAAAATATTTTTTATTTTTTCTTATGCTTATTTTTGCTTTCACTTTTATGTTTTAATTTGTGTTTTTCTTTGTTAAGGCATAACTGACAAATAAAAATTGTATATATTTATAGTATACAATGTGATGTTTTAATATATGTAGCAAAAAGATTAAGTCAAGCTAATTAACATATCCATACTTCACATACTTATCATTTTTTGTGGTAAGAACATTTCAGATCTACTGTCTTAGCAATTTTCACATATATAATACATTATTAACTATTATTGCCATGTAAAAATATTTTTAGAATGAGTATAAAATTGTATGAACAATATTGACTATGCAAAAAAATATACTAGAAAACAGTGGGAACAAATACATCGAACATTGGCAGAGATTTCCTCTGGATAGCAAGTGTATCAATCAGTTAAAAATGATTAATTGCAAACAACACGAACCAATTCTAACTTCAACAAAAGAGGTTTTATTAGATACTGTCAGCTCAGGGGGTTGAAAGCTGGGAAGTCAAGCTTGTAAATAAGTGAGAACTAAGGCAGTTCTAGAGGCTTCTAGACGGCAACTTCAGGAATGTCCTCATATAGGATTACTGGTCAAGGTGTCACCACCAGGAATAAATGAACTCCAGAATTTTTAATCTCCCGAAAATTCAAATCCTTGGAGAGGAGCATTCTATTTGCCAACCTGGATCCCACCTTCACCCCTGGGGTAGGGGAAGGCACGGCATCTGCTTTTCACTCACACCAGACTCTACCTTATGAGGGGAGAGATGTACGTCCCCAAAAGGAAATCAGAGGGTTTGTGGGAAGGAATGGATGATGGACAGCTTGGGGGAAAAATAAAAGTCCACTTCAGTGGGATTAGGAGTGACTTTTTTCTCCTTTTCAATTATTTTCTTTGCTTGCCAGGTTGCTTATAGTGATAACAGATTATTTTTATCAAAGCAATTATATTCTCATTTTTTTTTAACACATATAGTAGGGACTACTGGTTGCCCATCAAAATCTGATCTCCCCATTTTCCTAACACCATGGCCAGGTTATATTTTCCATCACGTCTGGCAGGCAGCTTGGCCATAGGACCGAGGTAGACCTGCTACATTCTCTCAATGGAAGGTGAGCAAAAGTGTTGCACAGCACACCTGGGCCTAGGAGGCCTTAGGGTAGAGGTGTGCCACCTCCACGCTTTCTTCCCCTGCCCCAAGGGTAGAATCTGAGCGTGGCTACCACCCAGCTCCCACCATAGGGATGACAAGAGTTCCCTAAAGATGATGGAACAATGACTTGGAAGGAAGCTGGACCTTTGAAAGATTCCATGCAGCAAAACTGCCCTGCTCACTTGGAATGTTCCCCTCAGATCTTATTAAAAGTAAATAAATGTATACTTCCTTAAGCCACTAAAATAATTGTTGCCTCACCCTGGATTTATCCTAACGAATAGAGCAGAAGCAAGACGTCGTTCCAAGAGGGACAGAACTGCTACTAGCTATGCTCTGAGAGGCTGCATCATGTAGTGATTAAGATGTCCATACTCAAGAGCCAGACATTCAGGACTTAAATCTGGGCTCCCACACTAACTAGCAGCATGGCCTGGGTGAGTTATTTAGCCATTTGGTGGCTCGGTTTCCTCATCTGTAAAATGGAGCTAATGGTAGTACCTATCTCATATAGTTGTGAACATTAAGGGAATCTGTCCATGTAATATACAGCCACGACTGGCACAAAGGAAGCGCTATTACAATGTCTACATTATTTCAAAAGAAGTAGCCTCATATTTTCCAGTTGTAGCCCAACTCTTTGATTTGGAAAACATTAATACATCTACAGGTCAACCCTAAAAATAAAGATGGAGCAAGAATGCAGGCTAAAAGAAGGAAGCATTCTCTGTTTGCATGGTAGAAATTATTAATGCTACATTAAGAATGATCTGTTTGAGAAACTCCAAGAAACGCTCAAACTCACTGGTGTGAACATTTTGAACCTCTTCTGATTTCAGGGTTCTGTGAGTTTAGGTCAGACTTAGAATCTCATTTGCAGAGACCTGTTCTAATCTGAGTACACACATACTCACACGCCCCCTCATTGATTTACAGGCCACACGCTCGCTCTCCACCTCAGCCCACGATTTATGCAGTTGTAGAATAAAGTGCTATTCATTCAACGCAGAGGCGCGCCGCTGCCGCATAAAAAGGTGGCTTGTTAATTCATTTCTCGAGTTTTAATACTTTCTTACAATTCCTACCAAAAATTCTGGAATGTTTTTAGGTGTGCATTACTGCACTGTGGAAAAAAAAAAATAACTCTTTCCTCAACGCCAGAAGACTTAACTCACCTCCCTCCCTTTTGCCTGGGCCCTTTTAGAAGTGAAATTAAAATAAAATTGTCCTTCGAGCCAAGCAGGGTGATTTCCAAGGAGCAATGGGCTGCAAATATGTTCCTAAACAAGTTTACTAAAGGAAAAATTTTCAATGTTCCCACTCTTTTTGATTGAATATATCCCCAAGGCAATTAACCCAATTTCCTCTGATTTCTTCTCCCAGAATATCCCATGGATATTTCCATAACAATATAAACCAGTTAAATATGACCTAGCAGATACAACTAAGCGTGTGTTGAAATGTACCACTGTTGCAAGGAAGGAAAGTAATGTCTTTTGAAAACAAATGCGTACACTCAGAAGCCTCTGGACATGCTAAGCCAAGGGAGATAAATAATATATGGAGTTACACTCTCAGCTCACTCTAATATTTATTTATTCATTTGTTTGTTCGCTTGCTGGCTTGTTAAGTGATAATGTGCATATTTGCAGACAGTGCACATATGCAAACTGGCACCCATGCCTAGTCATTGCTCCTCATTCCTGCAAAGGGCAGAACTTAAGACCAATTGAAGCTGCAGAAAATGTAGGAAAGACTCCCAAATTGAGCCATCTAGATTCGGCATGGCCTGCCTTGCAAAGTAGTGAGTTTGCTGTCGCAGGAGTATTCAAACAGACAGGACAGCCTGGGATGCTACAGAGTGACTTCAAGTGGCAGAGGGCTAGCCGGACTAGATTCCGATTCCTTTCAACTTGGAAGGGTTAGGACCTTACCAAGGCAAACTGAAAGGTTGAATTCATTTCGTTTTGATCTAACATTGCTTTTGTCCTGAACTGTCTGGCCCAAGAATAGTCTCCTACAGGAGACGTGGAGTACATACTACAAAGGTGGCAACAATGCCCTTCCCTCTTCCCTTGCCCTCTGTCTGGACCACGCAGAGAGGGCAGCCCTACCTGGCCCAGTGCCTGGAGGGATTCCTGGGCTCCCTCCCGATGGGACAGTCCACGGCAGTTAGAAGCAAGAACTAAACAGCATCCCACGAAGAAGTTCCCAACTTCCTGTACTAAGGGAGCATCACAGCTTTGGGAGGAGGCATCATTTGTCACTTCCCCAGCACCTTCAGCTCTCAGCAGGAGAAATCAGGACATGAGCGGGACCAGGGTGCTGATGTCACCTGCTGTTCCCTCTATATGCAGAGGGGAAGACCGCAGAGAAGGGGTGCCATTGGATCCCCACCCCCTCCCAGACTGGAGACCTCCTGAATAAAACCTTTAGAATCTCACTGACAGTGTCCATGAGATGTTTAGCGATCCCTAATCTATAGTCACAACCGCATCCGTTATAGAAAAGCAGAAAGCTCATTGCTTGAACAATGCAAAGCCCAAATCCCATTAAAAGTTATCACATCTCTTCTTTAGACTCTCAACATCACCATCCCTAAATCTGCACGCTCTGAAACAACCAAAGGATTACGAAGACCAAGATAGAACAGGCGCTGGGAAACAGCTCGTGTGGCTCCTGGTGTAGCCCCCGCCTGGCTCAGGAGGGGTTTGAAAACGCAGTCACTAATAGAACGCGCACGCTGGAGGTCTTGCAATCGAGTTGCTGATAGAGAAACTGCTTATGTTGGGTGATTAAAAGCATTCTGTGTCATTAAACTCGTATTCTGTCCATGCTGAGTTTGGAATTACAATGTCTAAGTGGTCTGCTGTTCTGAATGGACTTTTTCCAATAAAGAAAAACGTACTCGAGGATAAGCAAAAAAATAGTAAAATGTAGAAGGTGAACCCACAGGAAGAAATAACTAGGTCATCACTCTCAGCTGCCTTCTGTCTGTGCTTGTGTGCAGAGCCATGGGCATGACATCCGCCTGGCTGCCGTGCCTCCCGGGTCCATCCAGCGACTAGCGCAGCCTGTACCCTGGAGTAGGAGTGAAATGCTTCCCGTTCATCCCTCCGACTGTATTCTTAGAGCAGAGTGTCCTTTAACAAGTCACTGGTATTTCTTTGGCAGTCACACTGGAATAATCTCCTGCGTTCCATCACTCTAACCATCTTGCAAACCAGACTCCAACTGCCACCAGCCAGCGTCCTTTCTAACCCCAAACCTGAAGTTCACAGGCAGGCTGAAACCGGCTCTCCCTGCCCCAAGCTGGGGCAGGAACGTGGCCTCCTGCATTCTTTATGCCACCGGAACAGCTGGCAAACACCCTGGAAGGAGGTGGCAGAACTCCTTGAAGCAGCAGGGAATGGAGAACTAACCTTCGCAGAAATCCCCACGAGGCTCAGTGGGTGTGAGGAAGTGGAAAGATTCCCTGGAAGAAAGGAAGCCGTGAGCCCTCTACAGAGCGTGTTTCGTGACACACCATCTCACAACTTAAAGACCTGACAAACTTGCGGTGCCACTTTTCCATGACAAAATTCCACCAGGCTCGCCAGAACACCGTGCCTCAAAATAACTGGCAATAAAAATAAACTCCTTGAAAGAGTTCTGTGGATGGATGATGGAGTCAGGTGCACAACACTTAAAAACGGTTAAGAATTATGTATATTTTACCCAAATCGCAACAATAAAAAACTTCCTGCTTACGCTTCTAATTCTTGATCAACAAACAGCAGATATTTACTTGTTAGCACCTCCTATAATTTTATAATAAGAACTCTTTTAAACTGTTGCCATGGTTAATAATTTAGAAAATAAATTAAAATGTTGAATCAAATAATAACCAAGCTGTCAGGCCGTGCTGCAACTCTATCTTTGGCATTTCAATTATGTATGGTACCGGGGCTTTGATCTCCGTAATGCACGCACAGCACACAGAAAACAAGACCATTGCTAAAAAACGTGTCATTTGCCAAACGTTTTCTCACAATCGATTCTAAATTTTCCAAGTTAAGAGAATCAGGTAACATCAGCTAATGTTGCAATCTGAATCAATCTAGCTTTAATCACTTCTCCCCCTTTTTCTAGAAATTAGTTTGCTAAAAATGGCATGTTTTCAAATAAACTAGCATAATGGTTAATCATATTCCTCCTGCTGTCTTTGATGGATATTAACTAACAAGGAAAATCTGTACTCAAAAAAAATGCTATTTTTAATTTCCTGATACGCAGAAGTTAAAGAGTTTTTAACAGTATTGTTACAACAAAATATATGAACTTAAAAATCAATAAACATCTACTGTGGTTAACTTTATTTCTTTATTTTATTTCAGAATATTATGGGGGTGCAAATGTTTTGGTTACATAAATTGCTTTTGTACTGTTTGAGTCAAAGTTATAAGTGTTCCCACCACCCAGATAGTGTGCATTCTACCCATTAGGAGTGAATTTACCCATCCCCTCCGCCCCTCCCACCTGCTTGATTTCCGATGAATGTAGCTTCCATATGTGCACATAAGCGTTGATTGATTAGTTCCAATTTAATGGTGAGTAAATGTGATGTTTGTTTTCCATTCTTGTGATACTTCACTTAGAAAAATGGTCTCCAACTCTATCCAAGGTAATACAAGGGGTATTAGTTCACTGTTTCTTTTTATGGCTGAGGAGAACTCCATGGTGTATATATATATACATTTTATCAATCCACTCATGGATTGATGGGCACTTGAGTTGTTTTCACATCTTTGAGATTGTGAATTGTGCTGCTATAAACGTTTGAGTTCAGATGTCCTTTTTATAGAATGTTTTTTTTTTCCTTTGGGTAAATACCCAGTAGTGGGATTGCTGGATCAAATGGTAGTTCTACTTTTAGTTCTTTGTGGAATTTCCATACTACTTTCCATGGAGGTTATACTAGTTTGCAGTCCCACCAGCAGTGTGTGAGTATTCCTGTCTCTCTGCAATCAAGCCAACATCTGTTGTTTATTAATCATCTGTCATAAAATATGTATCAGAATTAGTTGTTGTATTTAAGGACCATCTCTTGAAAACAGGAACACGAAAAATTCTAACTCACCAATAATTGACCATTCTCTTGATAGTGTCTTCTCCAATTCTGAAATCAAAATAAAAAAGCAGCTGTGTGTGTTTTCATGAGACTTTTCCCCAGCACCAGCACAGTGCCTGGCACATAGTAGTGGCTCAACTAATGTGTGTTAAAAGAATAAGCAGGTAAAATAGTATTGAGGGCCACAGGTTTATAATATATACTGAGAAGTCAGAAGCATCCACAGACACTTTACTTTTGGCAATAGATCAAGTTGCAAGAAATTTTCATATGCGGAACTTTATAAATTATGTCATTTCAAATGTATTGCCTTGCGATATGAATTGATATCTGTATCACATTGCATTACTGCAGCCTATGAAGGGAGGTTGGTGGTTGTTTGGGTTTTGTTTTAAGAATGTGAATAATTTTCTAATTTTTCTATTTTGTAACTTTGATAGTAGTGGTTTTGTTGCTATTGATTTGTTCTTTTTAAAAGCGGAACATTTCAAATTCGAATTCAAAAAGTAGATATTTCGAATTCATTTTGGAATATAAAGGGAATAAAATATAAATAACTAAAAAATGGAATATTGATACTTTCAGATGATTATACTACTTACTTACCCCTTTATACTGATAAGTTGGCGAATGCCATGGTGCTGAAAGAGGATTTCTGAGAATTAATAACTAATTTGATAAAGACTAGAACTTCTGGACAGAAGAGAGGAAGACAGTATCAACCTAACAAAACACATTGTTTTCTATTACTTTTGTTTTACACAACAATGCTTTAGATGGAAAGCATCCAGTAAATTTGAGTTCAATAAAAAAATCCTGTCCATATATTCTAAGTATACATTTCATAAAGCAATCTTGTCAATTTGGAACCTGCTCCTTGTGGTATGTTACCATTACAAGATCACAGCCACGCTCTACCAATTGTTAATGTGAAATTCTATTTAAACATAACAGAGATTCCATTATTTCCCACTTCAAAAACATACACTTTCTATTAGTAAGAATAAATCAATTTCTATCCAGGATACCTACCAAATCAAACCCCACCGTCTCAAACTGTCTGAGTTGGGAGCCAGCAGCTGCAACACATGAAGTCCTGTGCCAAGATAGATTATCACAAACCTCCTCCACAATTTCTGAGACAGAGTTTTAATAAGAGGGTAACAAAGGGAATGCACAAAACACTCTGTGCTGAGCAGTCCGTGTCCCTCTGCCGATAGAGGAACACCCCCTGCTAAATTATGCTGAATTATGCATGCTTTTCCCTTCCCTGAAGACACCTAAACACGCACTGACCTCTTGCAAGCAAGGTGAGAATTCTACGTTTTGCTTCTGCTCATGTGAGCAAGGACTAAGCTCTATTTGTTGTCACTAATGACCTTTTTTATTTTGTAATGCACCTTGAAGCAGCCAGGGAGGAACCTCTGCTGTCATCTCTGGACATGGAAAAGCAAAGAACAACTTGTCTCCAGCCTTATCTCAGCCATAGCTGAATTTATGTCCAAACCCAGCAGCACACACCCAAACCATCGGGGAGGTCCGAATGCACTCTAAGTGTATTCAGCCAGCCTTACGGCATACCAGGGAGCCAGGGCTATCTGTCCATCATCCACAATGACCCCCGAGACTCCTCACTCAGGGGAAAGTGCTGAACCAGGCTAGTGCCAGGCCTTGAGAACTATAGCAGAACTTGAATGACTACTCCTCATCTCACTTTCAACTTAGAATCAAGCCTTCTGAATTAGAGATGAAAACTTTCAAAGGCCGGGTATGGTGGCTCACGCCTCTAATCCTAGCACTCTGGGAGGCCAAGACAGGAGAATCACTTGAGGTCAGGAGTTCAAGACCAGCCTGAGCAAAAGCAAGATCCCGTCTCTACAAAAAAATAGAAAAAAAATAGCCAGGTGTGGTGGTGCGCACCTGTAATCCCAGCTACTCAGGAGGCTGAGGCAGGAGGATCGCTTGAGCCCAGGAGTTTGAGGTTGCAGTGAGCTATGATGACGATGATGATGACACCACTGCATTCTAGCTGGGGGGACAGAGTGAGACTCTGTCTCAAAAAAAAAAAACTTTCAAAGTGGCAGCCTCTTCCCTACCATATGAAATCAACACCTGTACCAAAGTGTTAAGTTAAATTATATTTGGCCTAAAGCTACCTCCATACTTTGAATCCCTACATAGCAAACTGCAACCTAACTTA
>CAUYSK010048128.1:0-31193 GCA_963575035.1 Avahi laniger
GTGTGTGTGTGCATGTCTATATCTATATCTGTGTCCCCAGCACCTAACTACTAGTGCCCCATGCAATTCAGACACTATGGCAGAAATGGTTCCTTCTGGCTCTTCCTTCCATCAACACTCCTCCTCTCTTGTTGGTTTCTACATCATATCTCATCCTTGCAAAAAATCTCCTCTCTCTCTGACTCTCTCATTGTCTTTCTTTGTCTGTCTCTTCCTTTTTCTCTCTCTTTCTTTCCTTGGATTCTCTGTGAGGTAAAGGGACAGAGAAGTCAAGGTCAGAGGTAAATATAGTTTAACATGAGGCAGGACTTATTTATCAGAATTCTTTCTCAAGGAAGAATGGCTTGGCCAGAAAGGGGCTGAGTGGTGTTTTTTTGTTTTTGTTTTCTTGCGCAGAGCCCAGGGCTTTAATAACCTTAGAATTCTTTTGGGAATAGTTGTCTAACTCTTCATGGCTTACTAAAGCCCAAAAGTGTTCCAGCCATTTCGGCTAGATTTGGGAGACAGGGCTTCAAGCGTCTAAGGCTGAGGTAGAACCTCAGCTAACACAGGATTATGTTGTGGGTATCTTATATTCTCCTGCCTCACCAACTGGGCAAGCAGAACTGGTTTTTCCCAAATGAATGAATTATGTGAGGTCTTGATTGCAGCAGAAAATCTCTTGAGCTGGTGAAGACCCCTGCCACTTGTCTTTGTTACTGCGTGTCAGGCTGTACATACTGGGCATGCACCTGCTGTTCCAGGTGTAGAAAAAGGGAAAAGGTGAGAAGATAAGGTACAGCTACATGGCAGTTTGTAGAGGAAACCCCTCAAACCCATCTTTGGTTCCACTGATTGTGGACCTCCTTTTGAAAAAGGACTGCCCTGGAATGTGGCTTCAGCCTCCTGAAATGAGCTGGAAGATTTTGCTGCTTTGCAAACCCCTGATCTCACGGTGGGGAGTGACTAAGACGAGTCAAATCAAATTTCGGCCGGGAGAGGGCGCCCTTTCCTGAGCTGGTTTTGTGCAGGTCTCCGACCTCAAAAGGTTTCAGGTCCCTGACCAGCCGAGTATTAATAATTTCTGAGCTTCCTATGTGGACATGAATTTTTAGAGTGCAACCCAAGCATCTGCCTTTTTGAAACAAGAACCTCAGGTGACTCGATGTGGGTGGTTCATGGTCCACACTTTGGGCTCTCCACTGCCTGCCTTTCCTTGGTACCTCCGCTCCAGATACTCTGTGCTCCACTTCCTTCGTCCACACCAAGCTGTGACTGCTAGCGACAACATGTTACTCTGGATATCTGCATTTTAACCAGAGCAACCCTGTGCATAGACTCTCCGTTGGCTGCACAAAGGAGGGAAACCCTGCAGTGGCGTTAACAAAAAGCCACCCTATACCAACTCCTCTATGTAAACAACCGTCAGGACATGCCACTTTTCTCCACCTCCACCCCAACTCCAGCTTGTTCTTTCAGCCTCCACATCTGGTTTCTCTTGGCGGAGCAGGAAGGCTTGGGTGAGAGCACACACTTAGATATTCTACAAATTTCGGTTCAAGTTTTGACACTTTTTTATGTGTTTGTTACTTGGTGACATTGGGCAAGTTATATAAGCTCTGAAAGCTTCAGTTTCCCCACCTATAAAAATAAGATAAGGGAAAAACCTACCGTATAGGGTTGCTGGGAAGATTCAGCGAGGTAATGCACATACCAGCACATTAAAAAGGATTAGAAGACTGAAGTTCGAAGGCAATATTTAAGAATTTGGGATTGTTTAATCTAAAAAGGAAGAAAAACCTGAAAGAACATCTATATTTCCAGCAATCAGAAGTAATAAACATAGACCAGTATGATTTCATGTACTTTTATCCTTTTCCATACATGTTAATGTATGATTACATGTGATTTAATTTGTAGTGAGTTGTAAAATTTTGCAGATAAATTAATTCACAAATCGGAAAGACTCTCTGGTCTACCACATGCCTTGAATTTTGGTTTTGAAAACCAGGCCAATTTTGCCTGATAATTGCTTTGGGGGAAGTTTTGTAGGATTTGGTAGGGGGGAACATGTTTTCCTAAAAAAGAATTGTCTGTTCCTAAAAAAGAATTGTCCAGACTGGTAAGCTACTGGGAGTCAGTAAAAGTCTCCATGAAGTTAGAGAGTTAAGAAATGGTTCAAGTTTTGCTCATCGATCAGTTGATTGGAGTAATTCTGAAGCCACTCCCAGAGACATGGAAAGATAGACCATGCTCACTCAGTGCACTTCCTACTAGAGTTTCCTCGTCTGGAATAAGCCCCACTTACCTCTGATAACCCCACCAGCTTATTTTAAGAATCAAATAAAATAAAGCAGACTTTATATGAAAGAGTCAAAATGTTACATAAGGATAGGATATTATTATCTAACAATAGTCATAGTAATTGTTATTACTTTAACCAGCCAGACCAAGGAAGGATATACTTTCTCATGCTTCGATCTCATTTCCACTATTCCCCTTCTCCATTCCCTTAAAGACACTTCACAATTCTTTCTTGTCTGACTCTGCAAATCCTGAGCAATTTATATTTTAACACTTGTGTTTGCTGACAGGGCACCCAAAATCCCGAATCAGATTTAATGCAATGTTAATGCTATTTATTTTTCTTGGTGCAATAAGTTTATATTAGCCATTTAGCAGTTTACATTGTGCAAAAGGAGTTGTATCAGCAGCACTTTTCTATAACATCTGGGCAGTAGAAACATAATACTTAAATGCAACCTGAGTTTAAAGCCTTCCATGGACAGATGGCTAATTTTATTGATCTAATCTTACACTCAGGAATAGATCCCATGATTCTTTGCTCATAATTCTTGGAGTGAGCAGAGAAATAAATAAAATGGGTGATGGCTGTGAATTAGGCACCTGTTATATTGTCTGTGATTTATTTTTTAAATACTTCAATATAAACAGTGACCGTGTGAATTACTTTAATTTCTACCCTAGGGGAGCTTAGTTGACACTTGAGGTAATTCAGGCTAGAAGGCACCACTCTGGCATAAGAGTTTACATCTATTTTCATCTGTGGTGACTGTGCCTAACCAGGGGTTAAACATCTGGAACTTCACCTCTGGCCTAGGCAGGAATCCACACTCCTGGGTTGGTTAGTTATCATTTGAAAAACTTCATTATGAAGTTCAAAGTGGCTGCGAAAATACTTAGAATGATGTTATCAAATATTCTCACTGGAGGTTTTGTTAATTAACGTCAATTAAGTTAGATACAATGTTTTCATTGGTGAAATGTGTGATTAGCTAGAAAGATTGAGCATATCCCTCTGTTTTTGTGTGGATAAAGAGTAAGAATCCAGCAAGCCCAGCAGTCCAGCTACTTTGGAGCAGCTGATTGGAGCTAGAGCTCCATTCAGTTTTGCATTTCCCTCAGGTACCAGTAGACTCATTTACCTGCCACTGCCCCCCTGCCATGGTTTGCTGATCTTACCATTAGGATATTGATATATCTCTCAGCAGATACAAGCAGGTCTTTGTATTAGTCAGAGTAATTAACACTACCTGCTATAACAAAGAACTCCAAGTCTTGGTGGCTTATTTTTTATTTATTCTAAGTCCAAAGTAGATGTTCCTGGTTGGGCAGCCCTCCTGGGCTACTCCCCTCCAAAAGGTGACTTGAAGACCTTCTTAGTCATTCTATCTGACTCAGATCTTCCAGTCACCATTTGGAGATACCTCCATCTTGTAATACCACCATTTTTGAAATAGACCTCCAAGGGGTGAGGTAAAGAGAATGAAGGCTTTTGTGAGAGATTTTATGTGCCAGATCAGAACATGATCATGTGGCCACAACCTGACTGGAAGGATTCTGGGAAATATAGTTCAGTTGTATGCACAGGAAGAAAATGAGCCTGGTGTGGTGGGCTGTCTCTGATGCAGTGCTTTGGAGTTCCTAAAAGGACAAAGAAGAGACATCACCAAATTTATAAGAGCAGGTTGTATGATAATTTTTGTGCCATCTTGTCCATGGATATTAGTATATGGGGTAGAATTTGGCCTGGAATTTGCTTTCACAGTAATGTACAACCTGGTTGAAAAGTAAATAGTTACCATCTGTCTTTATTTGTTGGCGGCCACCACAATTTAGCAAAAGGACCTAAAAGCTAAGCAGTGAAATTGACTTAGGTCTGTTTGCAGTAGGGTCCAAAAATACATATATGGCTGAGTGAATATATGCTATATGTTACTATGTATTTCCTACATTTTACAAAGAGTAAAAATAATTCCTTTTAAAAGGTAACACAACTACCCAGTGGACTAAATAGAGTGAATTTCTAAGGCACCTCGGCTAGAATTCTATTCCCCGCCTCCAGTTTTCAGAAGCTCCTTGTGTTTGTATCCCACAACAAAAAGGAATATTCATGGTAGAATAATGTATTCGGTGGAAGACGCTTCTTAAAATATAAAAATCAGTTTTTTTAGACAACACAGTCTGCTTTGATGAGGATGAAGATGGTGTGTGTAGATTGATCCCAATGAAAACAAATTGATACATTTTGTTGAGCCATTGTACTTTTCAAAGAACTGTCATAGAAATGATCTCATTTGATCTTTGTAATCCTTGCCCCACTAGGAAGTCAGGGCAGATGATTTGGCAAAAAGGAAAAGGGCATAGCCAGGACGTGAACCTTGGTTGTCCAATCCCTTGTTTCTTCGCACCAACTCAGAGGTGTTTCTACAGCAAATGGCTAAGAGTGTGATCATCACAATATGCCTGAGTTTAGCTCTGCAACCAGGAAGGACCTTGCCAACAAGACATCATCCTCATCCAGAGTTCATTTAGAAAGGCTCCATGCATGTCATGAGACACTGTAGAGTGACCCGGACTGCTTCTAGTCATGTTCCTCGTTGGTTGGTGTGCTGGGAAAGTGGCTAGTTTTGCAAAATACTTGATGAATATGGGACTGTTTGCAACTGAGAAGCAGCTGTAGCAGCTGGAGGCTAGCCCCAGAATCCTCCCAGGTGTTTCCTATAGATGACCCTTTCAGGAGCTCAGGCACCACCCAGATGACTCAGCCTTGCTTTGACCCTTTACATCCCTCCACTATCCAGCCATCCTCTTTTGTAGCAAATGATATTTGCTAGACCATCAATGTGGCATATTTCAAGATTTATCATTTCAGTCTCAAGTCTTTCTGTTAGTTTCTCAAACATTTCTTTGATGTTCTGGGAATTCCTAATTGGTGTAAATAAACCATTAGATTGAAAAAAGAAGCATTCATTGATATCTGTTTTAAAGTAATTGATAGGCTTAGCTGCAACCTACATACATAACACACATCCCTTCAGTTTGGAGGAATTGTAAAAAGACTCCAATCAGACAGACCTGGGTTTGAAGTTTAGCTTAAAATTTATTGCTGTCTGGTCTCAGATAGAGTAATTTAGTCTCTTTATGCCTTATATTTCTCATCTGAAGTTTAAGATTCCTAATACCTACCACAAGAGTTTTGGGTGATAAATGAGATAATATGATGAATGAAGACACACCTACAAAAGTACCTAAACATTTGGTACATAATGGACACTCCAAAATTTGTACTTATTAATTAGTTTCATAAAGTTTTATAGAGTTTATATAATACTAGAGATGTTAGCTTTTCCATATTTGATATAACCTCAAATATTGACAACATTGACACAAATGTATAATTGAGCTTAGGTGACCATGAAAATGGAAATGAAAAAATTTCATTTTCTTAATTTCATATTATGGATTCTTGGAGTTTGTTTTCCCAAATGATGACTTTTGGTGTCTATATTAGTTAGTCATAAAGTTCATATCATTGATGAAAGACATAGAGTCAACTTTGAGTTTAATAAAAACAGCTAACATTTGTTTTGGGCTTTGTACAAAATCAAGAAGAAAAGACCAAACCACTGCAGTAGTAATAGATTTTCAGGTATAAGTTATATAGCTTCCTAACCAAAAAGAGGTTATTTGCAGTCGGAATATCAAAATATTTCTTAGCTACATTTTTACTGCAATATTAAGAGAATAAATGTAAAAGATGCTATGTCTATGATGTCTTCTCTCTCCCCATTTTGATTGAACTGTACTCTCTGCCAGAATAATCTTCCCCAAATGCAGTTCTGATCCTGTCACTCTTGTGTTTAATATTCTTTTCTGGATCACTACTGCCTTCTAAACTCTAAAGCTGAGCATCTGACGCCTGTCACAATATAGTCCCAACTTACTGTCTTGTCTTCTCACTGAATGCATTCCTATATTTCAGCCAAGCTAGATTATTTGCTATTCCATAGTCCTCCTCTTCACTTTCCCAATGCTGAATATTTTCTGCATGTTGATCTGACTCCTTGGAATATCCTTTCCTCATCTCTGTCCTTGGAAAGTCAATGACTCTTCAAAGCATGGCTCAATTGCCTCCTGTTTTGTGAAGTCTTTGTGTATTCTCCCATCCAGAACCCATCCTTCTCTTCTCCCATTCTGCTTTATATTATGTTATCTGAGTACCTGACCCATGTCTTCTATTAGATTTGTAACTTTGTCAAGAAAAGCAACATGAATTCTCTACCTTTGTATTCCCTCCATTGCCTAGTGGAGTGTCTTGCATACAGTTTATCCTTCACAGACAGCTATGGAATGGAAAACGATGGCCTCATTTTGGGCAAATATGTTTTCACGTTATGTGATTAATTTGATCCTACTCCCAGGTCCCAAATTAATTTCAAATAGAAAAAGTGTCACTTCCATGTGTCAACATTTTTGCTCAACCTATGCAGATATTTGAAAACCCACACTGCAGTATGATTTAAAGAAGGAATGCCCCAGGGAGTCACTCTGCAGCACTATGTAATTTAAATCCCACCTAGTTGCTGCTAAAGGCTATGAAATTGTGGATTTTTAAGTAGACTCTGATTGAGTCCATGCTGTGAAATATGTCATTTTCAATACTCAGAGGAACAGGTAGAGTTTTAGGTAACACATGGGGCGGCTTCAGACCTGCTTTTTATCATGTCTTTGAAGGTGAAGAAGCAAAGACAATACCATTTATTCATACATCAAAAGATAGTGGAAGAGGAGGGGTTAAAATAGTCCAGTGTTCAACACTCATCCTTTCCCTATTTGTCTTTAAAATCGAAGGAAAATGAGACATGCTAGAATGGCATCAGGTATGATTGAAAAGGTCAAGTTGCAGGAGAAGGGATAAAGCTAGTCCATCTGCCTTAATGAGATCTGACTGTGATATCATAAGTAAAACAGTACTCCTGTTCTTCCACATTCTTCTTCAGTTTTAATATGCTGACCCGGGCTTGCTTATGGAGATCAATTCTGTAATCCCATGAAAGTAAAGCAGTCAAAAGCTAGAGTGTCTGCAAAGGATTTTTTTGTCTTTGTTTTGTTAAGGACCAGCATGCCTCATAAAATGAATGCTCCTGGGCTGTGCTATTGAAAGCAATCAATTGATTGAAACATTCATCAGGTGGCTCTTGAGATGTGTGTGTGTGTGTGTGTGTGTGTGTGTGTGTCCTAAAGGTGAACTGCATTATAGTAGCAATTAATAATGACCTAAGTAAATTATATGATGGTGAAATATTAGGGGGAAGTGTACTGGTGTCTGAAATTTACTTTGGAATACATCAAAAAATAAAATTTGGGAGAGGAGGGCAGAGCAAGATAATGGAATAGGACTCTTCAGTGATTGTTTCCCTGCATAAACATCAATTTGAACAACTATTCATGCATTAAAATACCTTTGTAAGAGCTAGGGACAGTAGGTGAGAGACCATTGTACCTAGTTTAGCATAATAATAATGAAAAACACATTGAAGAAGGTGGAAAGGAAATTTTACATCACCCATGTCACCTCTTCCCCAACCCCAGGCAGCACAGTGTAGAGAGAGGTGGGAAAAGAAAAGGAAGTAAGCATAGGACTTAAGGGAAAGTTCTTGGGGGAAAGAAAAGGAAGTAAGCATAGGACTTTGCCTTGTACCTCAATACCAGGCCCACCACAGTAAAACTCAGCATTGGGCAGACCCCTGTGGCCTCTGACCCAAGGCTGACACCCATGGACTGAGCCTCTAGACCTACTCTGGCACCAAATGGGAACTCACAGCCCCAGCAAGACAGACTCAAGTTCCAGCCTGATCACTGCTGGACAACTACAGAGTGAGCCTTGGACTCCAAATAATCCACAGTGACAGGAAGGTCTTAGAAGCCATGGGCTTCAGGTGTGCCCCAGTGTCATACTAGCTTCAGTGCCCATGGGCTTTGAGTGTGCCTCAGCACTGTATCAGCTATTCCAGCCCAGTGCTGTGCCAGCATTGGCAGTGATGGGACTCCAGTTTGCTGCTGTAGCAGTTAGTGTGCTCCCAGCACTGCAATATCTTTAGCAGTCGTGGGCTTAGGGACCTTACCAGATGACTTTCCCAGAATCTCTAGACAAGCTTACTGTTGAAGGACATTCACAGATAAAGCCAGACTGTGAACACTGGAATAAGCATCTACTTCTTTAATGTGCAGATATTGACACACCACCATAAGGACTGAGAACAATCAGAGAAACATATCATTAAATGGAGAAATAAAGCATCAGTGACTGAACCTCAAAAAGAAATATATATGAACTTCTTGACAAAGAATTTAAAATAGTTTTAATGAAGCTCAACAAACTTCAAGAAAATACCAAGAAAATATTCAACAAAATGAAGAAAAGAATAAGTGACCGCATTGAGACATTTAAGAGAGAGAAATTAAAAAAGAAGAAGGAGGAGGAGGAGGGGGAGGAGGAGAAGGAGAAGGAGAAGGAGAAGAAAGAAGAAGAAGAAGAAGAAGAAGAGGAGGAGGAGGAGGAGGAAAAAGAAAGAAAGAAAGAAAGAAAGAAAGAAAGAAAGAAAGAAACAGAAATCCTAGAGCTGAAAAATATAATGAACAAAATGAAAAATGCAATAGAGAGTATCAACAGCTAAATTAATTAAACAGAAGAAACAACCTGTGAACTCAAAGATTATTTGAAAATATACAGTTAGAGAAGAAAAAAGAAAACAAGAATGAAGATAGCTTATAATATTTATGGAATAGCATCAAAAGAACAAATGTATAAGTCATTGGTGTTCAAGAGTGAATAGAAGAAAGATAAAGGAGTAAAACGTTTATTTGAAGAAATAGCAGCAGAAAACTTTCCAAACTTGGAGGAAGATATAAATATCCAAGTACAGAGAGATCAAAAATATCCAATTAGATTAAATCCAAATAAGACTACCCCAAGACATATTATAATAAAGCTGTCAAAAGATCAAAGACAAAGAGAGGATCCTGAAACTGGCAAGAGAAAAGAAGCAAATAACATATAAGGGAGTTCCAATTATGCCTAGCAGCAGACTTCTCAGCAGTTCAGGAGAGAGTGGGATTATATATTCAAAGTTTTAAAGGAAAAAAATTCCAACCAAGAAAAGATAGATAAAGACTTTAAAAATAGATAGATAAAGACTTTCTCACACAAAGAAAAGCTGAGGAAATTTATCACAACTAGAACTGTCTTACAAGAAATGCTAAATGGAGTTCTTCAGGCTGAAAGAAAATAATGTTAATGAGTAACACACAAACATCTGAAAGTATAAAACTCTCTAGTAAGAATAAGAACACAGTTAAATTCAAAATACTTTAATACTATAATGGTGATGTGTAAATCATTTATACCTTTAGTATTATGATTAAAATATAAAATTATTAAAAATAATAATAACTATAATTGTTTGATAAGGAATATGCAATATAAAAAGATAAAAATTGTGATATGAAAAATTCCAAATTTGGAAAGGGAGCGGAGTTAAAATGTTGAGCTTTTTGTTTTTTGTTTTTTTTGTGTGGTCAAAGTTATGGTGTTATCAATTTAAAATAACCTGTTATAACTAAAGGTGTTTTTTGTGAGACTCATGATAACCACAAAGCAAAAACCTATAATATATACACTAGAAATAAAAAGCATGATATTGAAAGTACTACTGGAGAAAATTATTTAGCTACAAAGGAAGACAGTAAGAGAGGAAGAAAGGACCTGCAAAACAACTAGAGAATAATTTACAAAATGACAGTAGTGAGTGCTTACTTATTAATAGTTACTTTGAATATAAATGGATTAAATTCTCTAAAAGACATAAAGTTGCTGAATGGATTAAAAAAAAAAACCAACAAGAGCCATCTAAAATGCTGCCTACAAGAGACTCACTTCAACTTTAAGAACAAAGACTAAATGTGAAGGGATGGAAAAAGATATTCCATGCAAATGGCAACGAAAAGGGAGCAGAAGCAACTACACTTATGTCAGATGAAATAGATTTTAAGTAAAAAATAGTAAAAAGAGAAAAAGAAGGTCTTTTTATAATGATAAAGGGGTCAATTCAGCAAGAGGATATAATAATTGTAAATATATGTGCACCAAACATCAGAGCACCTAATATATAGAGCACATATTAATAGATCTGAAAGGCAAGATAGATTGCAATACAATAATAGTAGGAGACTTTAATATCCCACTTTCAGCAATGGATAAATTATCCAGATGAAAAATCAAAAAAGAAAAAAAAAACACAAAGCAAGCAAGCAAACAAACAAAAACACTGGATTTAAACTTCATGCTAGACCAAATGGACCTAACAGACATACAGACATATAAAGAATATTCTATCCAACAGCTTCAGAAAACACATTCTTCTCCAGACTCCACCAAAAAACTGGTAGAAGTAATAAACAAATTCAGTAAAGTTGCAAAGTCAAACTACAAAGATCAAGAGTATTTCTATACTCTTACAGCAAACCATCAGAAAAAGAAATATTAAAAAAAATCTCATTTATAATAGCTACAAAAAACTTAAATACTTAAGAATAAATTTAACGATGGAGGTGAAAGCTTTCTACATTGAAAAGCATACAACATTGATGAAAGAAATTGAAGAAGACACACATAAATGGAAAGATAGCCTGTGTTTATGGATTCGAAGAATTAATATTGTTGGAATGTCCATACTATTTAAAGTGATCCACAGATTCAGTGCAATCTTTATCAAAATATGAATGACATTCTTCACAGAAACAGAAAAAATAATCTTAAAATTTATATGGAACCACAAAAGGCCCTGAATAACCAAAGCAATCTTGAACGAAAAGAATAAAGCTAGAGGTATCACACTACCTGACTTCAAACTATACTACAAGCCAAGCACGGTTGCTCATGCCTTTTGTCCCAGATACTTGGAAAGCTGAGGCAAAAGGATCACTTGAGCCCAGGAATTCAAGGCTGCAGTGAGTTATGATCAGTGGCAACAAAGTTAGACCTTATCTCTAAAAAGAAAAACTATATACTTTGTAGTGTGTATATGTGTGTGTGTGTGTGTGTGTGCGTGTGTGTGTGTGCGCGTGTGTGTACACTACAAAGCTGCAGCAACCAAACAACATGGTACTGTCGTACAAACAGACACATAGACTAATGGAAAAGAATAGAGAGACCGGAAATAAATACATGTATTGAAGTCAACTGATTTTTGACACAGGTGCCAAGAACATGCAATAGAGAAAGGACAGTCTCTTCAATAAATGGTGCTAGGAAAACCAGACATTCACATGCAGAAGGATAAAATTAGACCCTTATATCTCACTGTATAAAAAAATCAACTCAAAATAAATTAAAGACCTAAATGTAAGACTAAAAACTATGAGATTACTACAATAAAACATAGAGGAAAATTCTATGACATTGGTCTGGGCAATGATTTTTGCATATGACCCAAAAAGCAAAAATTGACAAATGGAACATATCAAACTAAAAAGCTTCTGCACAGCAAAGGAAACAATCAACAGAGTGAAGAGACAACTTATAGAATGGGAGAAAATATTTGCAAAGTATACATCTGATAAGGGCTTAATATCCCAAATATATAAGGAACTGAAACAACTAAATAGAAAGAAAACAAATAACCTGATTAAAAAATGAGCAAAAGATCTGAATAGACATTTCTCAAAAGAAGACATAATAGATGGCCAACAGGAATATGAAAAAATGCTCAATATCACTAATCATGAGAGAAATGCAAATCAAAACCACAATGAACTTCTACCTCACTCAGGCTCGAATGGCTATTATCAAAAAGATAAGTGTTGGTGAGGATGTGTAGGAAAGGGAATCCTTACACACTGTTGATGGGAATGTAAATTAGCCTTTATGGAAAGCAGTATGGAGATTTCTCAAAAAATTAAAAATAGAACAACCATATGATCCACCAATCCCACTACTGGATATATATATCATAACTAAAGGAAATGAAATCAATATCTTGAAGAGATATCCACTCTCCCATGTTTGTTTATTGCAACACTATTCTCAGTAGCCAAAATACGGGATCAACCTAAGTGTCCATCAACAGATGAATGAGTAAAGAAAATGTGATATATATACACAATGAGATTCAGCCATAAAAAAGGACATCCTGTCATAGTGACAACATGGATGAACCTGGAAGGCATTATGTTAAGTGAAATAAGCCTGGTACAGAAAGACAAATGGACCTCATTCATATGTGGAATTTTATGTGGAGAGTAGAATGGTAGTTCCCAGAGACGGGGGTGGAGAAGTGGAGAGGGGGAGATGTTGGTTAAATGATACATAATTACAGTTAAGTAGAAATAAGTTCAAGAAATCTATTGTACAACATGGTGACTATAGTTAATGACGACACATTGTATTCTTGAGAAATGCAAAGAGAGTGGATGTTAAGAGTCCTCGCCACAAAAATAACTATGTGAGGTAATGTGTTTGTTAATAAGCTAAATTTAACCATTCTACAATGTCTGTATATTTTAAAAAATCATGTTGTACATGATAAATACCTACAATTTCATCTTTGAATTTAAAAAAAATTAAAAGGAAGGTAAACAAAACAAGATTTCCTAGTGGATGAAGAGAGGGATAGATTGTTGGATAGATATGTGATAAAGCAAGAATAGTAAAATATTAATGGTAGTATTCAGGTGGTGTGTATACACATGTTCACTCTAAAATTCTTTCACCTTTCTGCATGTTTGAATATTTTTATAATAAAGTGATAGAAAAAATGAACTAAGGAAACAAATGACTACAAATCTACCCATGAAGAGTGACGTTCCTGCCTGTTCTCCGCACACACATACCGGTGGGTTTGCTACGTCTGTCCCACTCCTCACCCCACAGTGACTTTCAGCTCTTCTCTGCCCTGCCCCCTGCTCCATGGGGCTGGCCTCGCCAGCTGCATCACCCACTCCTTTGCCCTCTGACTTCTTTGGGTTCAGCCTACGGGAGGCACCAGAAGGAGATCAAAGGCAGGGAGGGAAGACAGTCTGGTTTATTTCCCTCCAATCCTTTCTCCTTTGGCACATCTTTGCTGGTAGCAGCTGTGTCTCTCTACAACTGCAGCTCCTGGCCCTCCATGGCTTCCAACTCTGGCTGGCTCCATGACACTATTTTCTCTAGTTGTACTCTTAGCCCTAGGGGCAGAAACAGCATCTTGCTGGTACTGGTCTCTGGGTGCATCAATGTTTCCAGTTCTTCCTTCAAGCTGCTCACACCTCTGTAAGCAGTCTTTTAATTAAAATCTTTTTTTTAATTAAATAAATGTCTCTTCCTGCTGGGACCCTAATTGATACCTTTGGTAGTACTGCTTTGTAAATGTGTCTTATTTCAACTGTTTTCCTTCTTAGATATAACCATAAGGTTTTGATTTGTGTTTAGTCTACATTCAGAACTCTCTGACAATCAGGTCTGATCCAGCTTAAGGCTGTCTGCTGTAAATTCAGGGAGTAACTACAGTGTAAAAGAAACCTTGATCTCTGAGGATGAGCCTGTCCTCTCGGCTAAAATCTGCTGGCCACTTGGATAAGAGGATATTGAGATGGACATATTCATAGTCCCATGGTGTTGAGAAATGATTGCAGTGATATCCAGGACTCAGTAGAAATTCTATGAATAAGTTCTGGAGCTCTCTTGTACGACATTGTGCCTATAATCAGTGATAATTGCATTTTACACTTAGAAATCTGTTAAGAGGTTAGATCTTATGTTAAGTACTCTTACCACACTAAAACTAAAACAAAAATTAAAAATATATTGCTCCTGTCATAGACATTATGCCAAGGTTTGATTAATGTATGAACTAAATAAAAAGATAAGCTAAGCATCATATCTTGCACTGCCAGATAAAATATGGGGTGTCCAGTTGAATTTGAATTTCAGATAAACAGCAAATACTTTTGTAAAAAAATTATTGGCTCAAAAAATAATTTTTGCTGTAGGTGTACCCAAAATGTTGTGTGGAACAAACTTATACCCCCAAAATTATTGTTTATCTTAAGTTAAAATTTAACTGGACATTCTCTGTTTCTCTTTGCTGAGTTTGGGAACTCTAATCATATCATAATCACAGTAAGATGTCATATTATATTTTCTCAATCTCAATGTCTCTCGTGCCTCATGGGTAATAGCCATATGTCTTTCGTGGAAGTGGCACAGGGAGGAAATTGAGCATGATTTGGAAGAGGACTGATAGGTGTTTGAATCTGGATTCTATCATTACCAGCTAGGTGCAGTGGGGCCAGAAAATTAACCTTCCACATGATTTACCACCTTCCCCCAATAAAATGGGTTTACTACACAAGACTTACAGATTTCTGTAAGAGTGGCCAAAAATGAATTTGCTATGCTTGATACACTGTAGCTGCTAAATAAGATAAAGTTATTTCATTGTTCTATTTATTCAAATAAAAATACTATAACTGGGAAAAAAATTCCAAGAATCCAGAGGTTTGTGGACACATGTGAAATAACGGGAAGATAATTCATCTCTTGGAAAGTCACCATGAACCCGAACTAACCTCATGTAACTGCAGTGAATTTGACTGTAAAGGGAAAGACCACGACAAGCTTGGACTCCCTCCCACTGCTGTTTAGGTTTAGCTTTTTTGCTGATTTTTATGCTCTCAATATTTTTTAGAATCTGTTCTGATTTCTTGGCTAACAATAGCTTGTACTTTGTATTCTATGGATTAATAAAGTTGAAAGTGCTTATTAATCAAACTAAAAAGAATTATGTCACATCCATTGTGTTAGTTTGGATTCCCCAGAAACAGAACTTAAGACAAAGATTTGAATGAAACGAAAGGTGCAAACGAAACAAACAAACGGGAGGGGAGAAATGAGACAAGCAATGAAGGTTTTCATATCAAGCAAGTTGCAGGGTAGATGATTACAGCTTAAACTCATGGGAGAAACTCTCGAACAGGTGGTATAGAATAGGTGGTTCAGTTACCCACCTGAGGGATGAAGGAGCTGGGGTATTGATATCAGTTCTGTTAGTTCCTGGGGAGGGCAGCGAGGGGTGGGTGGTAATGCTCCAGCACTTCCAGCCTGCCAGGCTTATAGCAGGGGAGGTTTCTGTGTCTTCTGAGAGAAACTCTCAGGCAAAAAGTTGCAGGTCCTAGTAGCTGGAAGTGGTGAGGCCTGAGAGGTTATGACAGGTACTCACAGTTTGGCTCTACCCGTAATTGAGTAATTTTATTTGGAAACTTAAGACTGAATGCCATTTATCATTTTGATAGACAGGCATTTCCCTCTCCACATACACAAAAGGTTGGAATGAAAGTGGAAAATGGAAAGAAAGTGAAAAATATTTGGAAACTCCAAATCCAGAATACCAGTTCTCAGGCCCAATCTGCACTGGGATTTTCAGGGGGAAAAAGCCTACTTTACAGTACAAACTATATAGCCTTTTGCCTGAGTAACCAGTTCTCCAATTGGAGATATTCAGGAAAGGCTTGGATTTTGGATTCAAGTACCACCACCAACAATAACTGGGGAAAAAGCTTTATTCATTTGTGCTGAGAAGGCAGCCAGTAGCAATTACAATCTTCATGGCTTCCAGTAATGCCCTGTTGTTTAGAACTTGCTTCTAGGTCATTTGTTGTTACATTGGAGAAGAAGCCACATTTACATTTAAAGACATGCCTTGTGCCTTTACAAAACAATAATGGTAACTAATATTTAAATAATGCCTGCTGTGTGCCAGGCACTGGTAGTAACAGCACAGCATCCTAAGACTGGCGTCATAGAATCCTGGTATTTTAGCATTAGAAGGGATGTCAGGGTTAACTGTAACCCTGTGTGGTCTGGGGCAGATGTGTCCCCTGCCTAAGGCCATGCAGCTGGTTAGTGGGAGAATCAGCGTGAGGACTGGGGTCTTCTCACGGCTGGGCTAGTGCGCTGCCCGCTAGACCCACCACCTCTCCGACTCTGTGGGCTATGTAGAGACTCATATGTGGCGCAGCTTCTGGTCCATTGACTAGGTCTCCTTTCCTTTGAAATTTAGTGTTTGCTTTTACATTTAGAGAAGCCCAAGCTGCTAAGACAGTGCCATGTCTAGAGAAACAAATGATCTGTGAAAAGATTGTCCCTGCTCTCCAGTCACAGCCAAAGCTACCTTGTCAGCTCCTCCTTAGCCCCAAACTACAGGGTCTATAAGAGGCTGCAGCTTCTAAGCCACCAAGACCTGCAGATAGAGAGGCAGGGGTGTCAGGGCATAGGTGGGAAGACAGTGCATTTGTACAATGTCAAAATTCCCATCTGGAGTGATCTTCTCAGCATACTCTGAAGCAAGGCACCCATGAAGGGGAAATTGAGGGGAAATTTGTGTCATAGGACAGTGTCAGTGGCTTAGTTAATCACTTGGCTTGCCTCTCATAGTTGGGGATAACCTTGAGGAATTAATCCACTATGGCAAGGTTCCAGAACATTTTTTTAAAACACAGTTACAGTCATACCTCATAGAGCACTGTCTTGTATAGAATTGATCCTTTAGAGCCAAGGTTAGCAAACTTTTTCTGTAACAGGCCAGACAGTAAATATTTTATTTATTTTTATTTCTATTTATCAGATCTCTGTTGCAACTACTTACTTCTGCTATTGTAGAGCAAAAGCAGCCAAATGCAAAAGCATTTGGTGGTATGTAAATAAATGTGCATGACTATGTTTCAATAAAACTTTATTAACAAAAGCAGGTTGAGGGCCAAGTTTGGTCCATGGGCTGGGATTTGCTGACCCCTGCTTTAGGTCAACCCGAGCCCTCACACAGTGCACAGGAGCAGGCCCACTGCTTTCTTTTGTTTGCTTCCTCTATGGTCTCCTCATTCCAGGCTAGAAATCTACCACGGCCACCAAATCAAGCATTTCTTCCTCAAGGAAACAGGTAACTTGGGAAACCATATTCACCTTACCCACCCCAGGCTGATACCTCCTGATATGTTTTGCTGAGAATCTATCATTTGTACTTATTGGAGTGAGCTGTAAGATATAAAAGATTTGCATGTCAAAGCGTTCATTTGGATCATGTCTCCAATGCTCCCTCTGTAGAGCAACTTCAGCCCTGGGAAAGCAGGAAGGAGATGTGGCCATGGAGAGAGACTCTGGCCCAGCCTGCCTTGATTCAAATCCCGCTGTGTTCCTCTTTCTAGCTCAGTTTCTTCACCTGCAAGATGGTTATGGGGAACACCTACTTCAGAGAGATGTTAAGAGGAATAAAAGCATTATTATTTCTAAGTGCTTAAAATGAACTTGGCACATAATTAAGCTGTATAAATATTTAAGTTTTTTTTTTTAGAAATCCTGAATTTACTGATGTATGTGGGTCATCACAGAAGATGCAGGTTTTAGGGATGACTGGAGTGTTACTCACTGGAAAGAGTTTCATTGGTTGGAACTCCACCAAGGCAAAATTTGTTGATAATTTCTTAAGTTTGGCAGAAGCATGTGTACAACCTGCACTGAGGAGATTACTTGAGTAAACACAAGTGTGAACAGGCAGGCAGAATATTTATTTTCAACAAACCAGAACAAAATATAACAGCTTTTAAAATTGCTGTGAGCAAAAGAAAGTCTACCTAAGTTACTTCCTGAATGAAGCAGTAGCTTCCATTCCCTCTGTCAAACATACTGATACTAACATCAAGGACTGCCCAGACCCCTCGGGAGGCTTGGAGCTAGGGATACACTCTCCATATGGCCTTGTGCATCAGCCCCCACTGCCAGCTCCCACCCCAGCGACATGGAGAGCTTAGCATCAGCCAGTTGTGACGGTCTCTAGTTGCTCTTTTAATCATATGATCTTTTATTTTGTATATAAATGAAATACAAGTACTGTACAAAAAGAAAGTTGTTTCTGTAAAAAATAAGGTGACTTCTATAGAATAACTCCATAAAGGTGATTCCCAAAAACAATTGCTGCAGCTCTAAAAGAGGGAAATCTGGAAGCATTCTGTACTTAGATAATGCACTATGGCTACAGTTTATGCTTAAAGGATGACCAAGAATTCCAATTGGTGGGCTCTTAAGTTTAAAAAAGAAAAGAAAAGAAAAGAAAAAAAGCTTTGCCCTACATCCAAACATTGCCAAATAATCTTTCATTGCTATTCTGTAACTGAAAATAAAATGTAGTGAAGTTTGTATGAAAATCATCCCCTTAACTAACTTTTACAATTAGCTAACCAATCCAAATTGGACTGGATAAGACTTTCTACCGTAATTATGTGAAAATAGTTACTCTTGACAACAGTTGAGTCTTATTTTTTCTTTATAACACAGCTATTGTCATTACTTTAAAATATGAGCAGAATGGGGTTTCTGGGATATGGATCAGGTCTATAAGGCTTTCTATGTTTAAGAATTTTGGATATACATAGTCATTTACCTACATCAAATGGAGAGATTATTTGGTGATGCCTTTATCACCTTGAGATTATTTACGATGGGAGCCACAACTATCTGAGACTAACACCACTGGGCTTTCTCTAATGGCCAGCATACATTTCAACCATTATAACAACCCAGTCTTTGTTGGTGCTTGGGAATTGAATCAAGCTATTTTTCAGGAAATGAGAATTTCAGCAGGAAAAGAGAATGTTAATGTTAATGATGGTGATGTGGATAGATGGTCATTAGAAAGCTACATCTCTGGATTAAATATCTGAGTTCGGGATACTTTTCCCCCAGCACCATCTTGCTACACTTTACACGGGTTATAAAATAATCAGTGGACTTCATTCCTGAATAGTGACTTTGTACCTATGAAATAGTGACCCATGTGTGGACATGCTCAGACATTCATGTCCAGTATAAACAGACCAAGAAGGGATTGGACACAGCACACCTGGCCAGAACCTATCACAGAACTCTGGCAAAGTAAGGGACTCGATTGATATGTTAAATGATATTTATCAGGTTCAGAAGGGAGATGTCTATGAGGGCAGTGATAGAAATATAGGAACTTGACAGATATGATAATGATGATAGCTCATGTTTGTAAGGTGCTTCAGAGTTTACAAAACTCTTAATTATATGGATCACTGTTGCTACTGGTGTGCCTAGTCCTAGGTAATAGATTTTAGAGTCAGATAGACCTATTTTTACAATCTTATCTCCCAAACTTGTGACCTTGGTCAAGTTCCCTAATCTTTCTGAGCCTCAGTTTTATTTTTTGGGGGTAAAATGGGTATAAATCATTTATCTTTTGAAGTGTTATGAATTAAGTTATGTAATGCCTATGATGTGCCTAGCACTGAGCTTAGTGGGCACCAGATTCAATGTAGATGTCCTTTATATAAGCTAACAAACTCAGAGAGTTTAACAAGGCTGGCAGAACCAGACTGGGTCTTCCGATGCAGACTAGTAGTCTTTGTCACAAGTTGAACAGGGGCAGGCATATTTCTATTTAATGACACCCAACCAATCAGAAGGAAGTGGATCCATGTTCTGAGTTGAGACATGGAAGTGAGTATGTTTCATGTCCTGAGTGGGGATGAGGACAAATCAATTGATTTTGCTCATCACTTATTGATGTTTACATATTCATTTATTCATTCAGCAATTGTTTATTTAGCAAGTACCATAGGCCAGGTATTGTGCTGACTTCTGGGAATAAAGTGAATAAGAAATATAATAATTTCTCCAAAACTCATTAATGCTTTGGAAAATTTCAAAGATATAATGATTCCTGTTGGAAGCAGAAATTACTTAGTTTGTAATTTGACTATATTAGATTTAAATCATCTGATTACAGATTATAGAACTAATTATAAAGCTGAAAGGTTCATTATGAACTGCTTTTTCAGTATAATTTCTTAATATAGATCTTTATTAATGTAGTTTTATGTAAATGAAAATTCACCACACAGGTTAGAGGGTCTGCAGATTTTTGAAAACTGTGAAAGATAAAAGGGCTTAAATATGTGGTAAGGCTATTTTATTGTATTACTCAATTTTCTTTACATCTTCTAGCACTTTCAATATAATTAGTAAAATAGCTGTAACTTTTGGGGTTATGAAAGAAAGATGGTCGGTTTCAAAACTGGAAAATGGAAAAAAACATACTGCCAGGAGAGATAGAGTCCCCACTTTGATATCATCTATCATCATATTATTATTGTGGTCTTCTGGTCAGATAGAAAGCCTGCATTTCACAATTGCATTTTAACTAGAAAAACTAAATAATTTCATAAAACTTTATAATAGCAAAAAATGTGATTGAATAGTTCACATTTAAGGTTCGAGAGTGGAGTTTTGAGTTCCTTAGGCTTTGGTTCACAAGCTGAGAAAATACAGGATTCTTACTCATTCTTGGAGAGAAGTGGTATTTTTCAGTGACACAATGAGGCTAAGGTAGCCTAAATGCTAATTTTTCCTGTTGTAAAACACTCTCAGGCTGTAAGAAAGGAAAAGATGACAAATATTTGCTTTTTTTTCCCTTATAAGTGACATAATTCAGTTGTCTAGACAATATTAGATTAACCGAATTGTTGAGCAACCCCACCTCTGGTTCTGTAGACCAGATGTGTGTTATTGCTTCAATCGTGGGGCAGTTTTGAGTGGTAGGAAGTGCACTGTGTTATAAGGCAGAGCCCTGAGTATAGGACCTCCCAGATTTGTGTCCTATAACTGGGTCCATGATCACCACACACTGTCAGGATGGTAACCCTAGAGAAACCTTTTGTGGATCATCTACTTATTAATGCCCAATTCCTACTCTATGTGAGGAGGAGGAATAGGAAGGCTTCCTTTCATGGTATGAAAATTAGAACCTCTTTAAACTTAATGTCTCATACCAGACCAATCTCCCTGACGCCCACTCTTCTTCTGCTCTTCCCTATTTCTTTTATGGTACCATCTTCCTTTCAGTTTTTTGAGCTTGAACTCCTGGAGCCATCTTTAATTCCTTTTCTCTCCTCCTCTACTTGCTAATTCTTCTTCCTTGGCTGTTACTCTTTCATTGCCCTCCTTCACATTTCAGTTTTCAGGTCTTATTTCAGATTCTTTTTTTTTTTTTACTTTGAATCTTTTTTAATATTTTTTAATTTTTTTTTCTTTCTGCATATTTTGGGGGTACAAATGTTTATGTTACATTGCCCTTGTCCTCCTCCCCCCCCAAGTCAGAGCTTCAAGCATGTTCATCCCCCAGACGGTGTGCATCGCACTCATCATGTTTGCATATACCCATCCCATTCTCCCCCCTCGGGGCCTGTAATAGATTCCTAACTAACTTCCTTTCAGTCTTTCTGACTCCTACTCATCTGCATTAGTCACGCTAAGCTAGGGTATGCTGCAGTAGCAAACAAACACAAAATCTCAGTGGCTTGAAACAAAAATTACTTGTGGTTTAGGCCACGTAGTCATCACTGATGATAGGAGCCTGCTCTCTGCAGTGTCTTCACTCAGTGACCCAAGTTCCACTACATAGAATTTTGTCAATGTCTTTCAGGGGGCAGGGGGACAGGAGGATCTTGCACTGGCAAATGTTCTGTCCCAGAAGTGACACGCTAACATCTATTCACAGCCGTTGGCCAGAACCAGTCTCATGGCAGCAACATGTTACCCTCTCATGCGTCAGGAACGATGAAGGCAGGTGTCTACAAAGAGGGTCAGGGTCCTACACGCAAGCTTGGGGTCCTCCAAGGAAGGCCACAGTAGTCTCCTCAAAGACTTCCTCTCCTTAAAGTCTTTTAACAGCTCCCACTCTATCAGCCAGCCTAGAATTCAAGGATGTCTAACATTTACTGAATAGCCAATATTTATTAAGCACTTACTATGTCAGGCATCCTGCTAGTTTCTTCGTATCCATTATCTTAGCTCACAACAATTATTCGGGTGTGCATTATTATTTACATTTGACGGATGAGGAAACTGAAGATTAAAGAGTATTGAGGACTGAAGGCCAGATGCCCAGTGAAGGAGGGGCTAATAATGTGATAAGAGGTGAGTCCCCCCTGTGGGTGGCTGGGCCTCAGGGAGCCCTCTGAGAGACTGCAGAACAGAGCTCCAAGCTATGGGCCTGTCCCTGCTTGGTCAGGAGTTGTTCTCAAGATGTTAACTCCCCACAGGTTCACCTGCCCTGCCTACAAGCTAAGCAAGGTTGTCAGCCACGTACACCTTTAGGCAGAGGCGAGGAAGCTGTCATTTTCTGGAACAGTGCTGACAACCTGAGGGGTTGTGAGCATTGAGTGTGTCTGTTACACAGCAGTGAAATTATTTGCCCAAGGAATATAATGAGGAAAATTCAAATCCAAACAGCCTCATTCCAAAACCCACTGTCTCTTCACACTGACCTCTTCCTGCTTATGGCTACTGGAGATAGCTCGGGCTCCCGCGGACAGGGATCACTGACACTCCCCAAACCATCTTATCCTTTTCCTCTCCATCCCTTTGTTCATGCCCTTCCTTCCACTTGGAGTTCCCTTTGCCTCTGGCATCATGTACAGGTTCTATCCTGCTCTGCTGGCTCAGTTGCTTCCTCCATGAATGAAGTCTTCTTTGAGCCCCAGGAATGCCGCCTCTCTCCTTTAAAACTGCACCGGAATCAACCGTGCTCCTGCAGCACCCACCCTATGCTGTCTGCATGGCAGGAATGCATTTATAGATCTTTCTCTGGGTTCAACTGTAGACTCCTTGAGGGCATGGACCATATTTTATTCAGTTGCTTCAAATATTTGGTGAATGATGCAGACGGATATGATGTAGACCTGCACACACATATCCATATGCACGTTCATTTCACTTTCTGCCCATATTGGCTGACCTTGCCAAGGGTCACATTGAAGGCTGGATTTCGGGAGGAGGAAATTTTCTATTTCTTTGCTTTCTGCGCCACCACCAGCTTCTCCGCTTACCCTACTTCTGGCATCTGTGTGGCCCCCCGAGTAGGGATGGAAGAGAGAGCTGACTAATGAGGACGGGGGTGGTTTCCAGCAGTTTGTGGCAGGTTCCTCTCCACGTGGCATATCTGGAAATGTGTACCTGTCATTATTCCCATTAGAAATAGAAGTGGAATGAAGATGGTTTGCTCAATTCAAATGACGTGACAAGGAGAAGCAATTAACCTTAAGGAAAATTGCCCAGAAACCTGATATTCCAAACCATATGCCAAGGATAGCTAATGATTAGGTGACAAAAACCTTTGGCTTTGTTTGGTTCAGGACTGGAAAAATGAAGTGACTCACGAGTGCTGTCACCTGATATTCAGAATTGCAGTCTCAGTAGTCTAAGAAAAGTGGTGTGGACTGAGGAAGGAAATTCCACCTGGTTCCACCTTGCTTTTGTGCCAGTGAAGAGTGGCTTTCAGAATGCCATTGCACATGGTGCTCCATGTGGAGAACTGACAGCAGGATAGATGGTCCTGGCCTCATCCACAGAGTTGCTTTCTGGGTTTTGTATCCCGTGAGATTTCTAACGTGGTAACCCCAACCCCTCCTTGTTAATATTGACATTGGGTTTTGAAATGCTGAGCCAAAAGAGGAACTTCTGGCCACAGATGGTGATTCATTCTAAACAAAGGTAAGTGACCTTTCTCATTCCCCTTCCCAGTCCAGAAACAGAATATTCTTAGTCAAATTTTTTTTTTTAAAAAATCTTTTCAAATTACTTGCCTCAGCAATTTCCTGCACAGTAAATTTGTAAGTTAATTATGCAGTGGACAAAAGAAATGCATTTTCTTTCATCTGTTTTAAATGAGTTGTCTTTTGATTTCATTGACTGCCCCTTTGTTCTTAAATAGCTGAGTAAGAGTTTGAAGAATGGCTTCCTCCTGCTTCGTGTGTTTGTGGCCATTGCTTAAATAGAAAGTCCAGAAGGAAAACATTGAAAAAAGTCAGCTACCTGGTTGTGGTTCTCTTGCAAATACAGGCAACCTAAATGTGTGCTTTCATCTTCCAGGCTCTGAGACCCATCCCTTTTATACATCACATGCATTCCCCCTTCGCTGCTCTACACAGCTGAGCACCCAGTCATTGAGTTGATCATTTTTTCTATATCAAAATCACACAAAGATCCCAGGTGTACTGAATATATAGTACCACATGTACACGTACAGGTGGTTTAAGTACACTATGCAAAAGTGCATGTTCCTATTGTGATGGTTTTGTATGCATATGTGTAAATGAGCAGATTGGCCAGGGCTTGGGGTGGAAGGGGGTGTGATTAATCAAGGAGAACTTTCTGGAGGAGTCAAATTCTGTGCCAGTGTGGGAAGGAAATGACATAATGGCATAAAGAGTCATATAAACATCTTTAATTATTTAATATTACACTAGAGATAAGTCAGAGTTTCTATGCAGAAGCATTAACAATTAAAAAAAAATCCTGCTCTCTCTGTTTATTCCTCTTGCTATGCAACATACAACAGAGAGTTGCCCTTGTGAAAAGTGGCTTCATTGGAAATAGCCTTGCCTGTTTTTTGTTTGTTTGTTTTTAGGTTCCAACTTTTATTTTTGCTTTTGAGCCTCTGACTCCATATGTTTTTCATTTCTCATTGGAAGGGTTTGAGCTGCTATTGACTGAGAACTTCTAGTCTAGTAAGTCCTTCTATTTTTGACCTTTTAATTCATCTGGTGTTTCAAACTATGAAGAGCCTTTGCTTTTTAGCTGGGGTTGTATTGCAGTTATTTTCATGTGAAAGAACATGGAATTTGAATCAGAAGATGAGTTTTAACTCCTTTACAGTCTCAGCTGTGTAACTTCAGACAAAATCTTCAAGGTTTCTGAACTTCTATTTCTTTGTTTGTAAAATAAATTAAATAATGATAACAACACTTATTGCATGCAGAATTACAGTGAAGAGTAAATTTCATATGCATTATATAAATTTTAAGTGGTTTTCAAAAAACGATGAGCACTATAATTATACTGGCATCGTACGGAGACTCAGCTGCCAAGAATTCCTCCTTTAAGGTCTTCTTCCATTCCCGAAATACGTTAGTCGTACACAGTTATCTGTTCAAAAAACAAGTGAAAAAGTATTTTTTCCTTAGCATTTGTCCTTCACTAGTTCCCAAAAGTGTCCTCAAATATAGTCCTGCAAGATAAAAATGGTGGAGTTGTAGGTTTTATGAAGTCATTTCCTAAGGTCAGTGCATTACATCAAAATTGCACAAGAAGTGAACATTACTCCTGAAAGTCTTTTTCATTATGATTATTCATAAAATATAGTGTATGTGGTTTGGTGACTGCAGGTGACTTGTGTTTAGGGAGCCATTTGTAGGAAAAATATTTCTCTTTAAACACTAAAACCACACATGGGTGTTGATACTCACCCTGGGAGATACAGGCAGGAACTGAGAACTATTAAGCAACAGTGGACTTAGGACTTCATCTAACAATCACGCCGGGGCTCACTCACTAAGCTCCCTTTATGTTGATGTCTCTTTTTCTATTCCATTTTAAATTTACTCTATCAACCAGCTATTGCAGGACAGCAAACCACACCCAAACTTGATGCCTTATAAGAGCTGTCATTTAGTCTCACTCCTGTCTCTGCAGGTTGCTGGAGTCAGGCAGATCTGGGCTGTACTGGGCTAGGCTGCAAGTTCAAGCTGCAGGTTCTCCTGGTCCTGACTCCTCGCCACAGGTCAAGCTCAAATCTGCTCCACGTATGTCTATTCTGGGCCCCAGCTTCTCTGGCAATGACAGAGGCACACACAGGAATCCCAAGTGTGCAAGAACATTTCAAGCCTCTTACTGCATCACGTCTGCTAACATGTCATTGGTCAAAGCAAGTAATATTGCTAAACTCAAAGACAAGGCATAGGGAAGTATATGTACCCTGCTTACCATGAGGCCAAAGCAAATCGTATGAGTGGGACTGGGAAGTATACTCCTTCCATGCTGGGGTAGCGAGATTAAATACTTCTCTATCAATAATCCGATCTACTCCTACTGCCAAGTGTATGCAGTTCTTATAAATAAATATGTAGATATGCTGTAATTCTACAGTATAAACACGGAAGGTCCAGTGCCCCTTTACAATGCTGAAATGACATAGATGATGATGGTCACAGATAGATTCTCCCAAATAGAATATTGTCCACTGTTAAAAAAGATAAGAAAGGCTATATAGGTTTTCCAGGTTTGTTTTGGTTCTGGCTATAATTCTATCATTCCTCTCCCTTTCAAGAAAGTGTATTAGAATTTGAATTCAAATAATTTTAATGAAGGTTTAAACTTAAAATCTACCTTGGTTTATTTTAAAAAGCAAATCATTCTTAAAGTTTGGTACTTTAGGTATGATTAATAATAAATTGCTTGCAAGGAAGCTCCCACTGATGGCAACACACGATGATTAAGGAGCACAGGTGGGTCCCCCTAACCGCTAAACACTGTGTCTGGACAGATAGCTACAAAACAAAGTTTATGGAATGTTTCAGTGACCATGGCTTTTGTATTTATTTTTTATCTGTTTTGACTTGGAAAGGGAAGCATATTTTCAGTAGTAATCAAGACAGAGAGAGATTGTTTGAATACATGGGTGTTTTGACATAATATGTTTGAAAAGCAATTTTAAATATGGCTGATGAATACAGTATAGATGAACAAACTGCTGAATGACCAAACAGAACACCTCTTTTCCTTCCTCTGGATTGCAAGAGTCCTATTATTTCACTAAATGGAAAAAGGCCAGAAAATAATTGATTAATAGAAATTTGACTGAATTTTTAAATTTTAAACTAGAATGTACAGGTATTATAGCTCCTGATGTGAACTTTACCCTTTTATAACTTCTTCTACCCTCAAAATTGCACCAAACAATAAGATTTTAGTGATGATTCATAGTACCAAAGTAGCTCCATCCGAATATATTTATTAATTACAAAAGGAAAAAATAACAAACTTACAGTGGAAAAAGTTGGCAGACACCATCTTATCCAATTGACCAAGGTTCACGTCACCAGTAATAAGGCATGTTGACATTGTGTACTCCTGCCCAAAATGTGAAACCTCAACCTAATCATGAAAAAACATCGCAAAGCCAAACAGAGGGATTTTCAACAAAATAAATGATCAGTGCTCCTCAAAAGTGTCCTGGATTGGATCCTGAAACAAAAAAAAAGGACATTAGTGGAAAATTGGCAAAATTTGACCAATCTTAATTTCCTGGACTTTATCATTGTACAATGGTCCTGTAAGATTTAACATTAGGGGTAGCTAGGGGTAGCTAGGTGATGCTATTTTTGCAACTTTTCTATAAGTCTAAAATTATTTCAAAATAAAAAGTTTGGAAAAATAAACAGAACAGAATAAGTTAAATTAATAGAGGTTTGGAATCTTATTGTATTGTTAGGGTGCATCCTTTTACCAAACAAAGGCCATTATTTTCTACTATTTACTTATGCAGAAACAGAAATTTCTGTAATTTCTTAAATGTCTAATTTCTTCAAAATGAATTTCAAATTATATAATTTTGTTTTAGCTTTAAACTACCAGTTAGATTTTTTTATTCCTTTTGATTCTGCTGTATAGATTTTGGAATTTTTCTAAAGACTAGGTTATACAAACAATAGGTCACATTCAAAATGGAAGGAAACCTTTTAAGAGCACTATGTCCTAACCCAAACTTGCCTGACTCTCTAGCCTGTGTCCTCTGCAGTAATTACCTGGTCCGCAAAGTCACACTTCTCACGCAGAAAGCTAGCAAGAGTCGTTCACTAGTAAGTGCGATTAGTGCCAAAGGATTGTGCTTCTTGTTCCCGGGCTCATTATCCAAATAATAGCACTAGGAGGTGTTCCAATAATTTCTGGGCTCTGGAAACTTCTCACCAAAGATTTAGAGCTATATCTGGGCACCCTCTGCCTCTGGGTCCTAAATCATTTGGTAGGGAGCAGTGGCCAAAGAGCAGATGGCCTGCAGCTGGGATCTGTTCCCCATCGATATCCCAAGGACAATGGCCTTCTAGTGCATTTCAGTCAGGATCCAGTGTCGTCCAGCCGCAATCCACACAGCATGTAGTGAGCACTGCAGGAAGAGTGGCTGAGAAAACTGAAGACTTCAGGGCTTACAAAGACTTAGATGGACGGCATCTCCAAACCTGACAGCGTAGATGATAGAGGAGTTCTTGTCTGCTTAGACAAGGAGGGAAATGGTTTTCTAACATGCTAGTTCTGGGATCCTTCTAGCAATGAGTCTCTCTTTGAAATTTTCTTCTTTTCTGTCTGTACAGCAAGTGGCATGGTTAAAGGCTTCGGTTTTATGACTCCAGCTGAATCTAAGCAATGTCAGAGTCATCGATAGAGATAATTTCCTAAGTGCTCGCATCCAGGGCTCTGCAATTAGGAGAGATGTGAAATATCCCAGCTCCTCGTACCTCCTCGCTGAGATACATGAGAATAGCATGGTGTTGTACAAACAGCTCACTCACTCAATCCTAATGAGCTTGCCCCTCCACAAGCTCCAATCCTTAGATCATCTCTGGGCCTTAAAATCATTTATAGAAGGTCCTGTGTTGGGGTTTTGAGATAGTATTAAATACTCTCTATGTTAAGTATTTTATTATCTAACTCTGCCTGAGTACCTGTGACTATAAAAGCTAAGCCTTCCATTAAATCACCAAAAATAAATATCAATATAATATGTAAATATTTTGCCAAATATTAGCTAACATTATTGAATGTTTATTATATATTAACATTGTTTCAAGTGTCTTACCTTGTATTAGCTAACTTAATCCTAAACTGCAAATCTAGAACAATATTGGATATGGGCACAACTATTATCCCTATTTAACAGTTGAGAAAACTGAGGCACAGAAAGGTAAAGAAATGACCCTTAGAAATGACAGCTAGAGAGTAGTAGAGGCAGGTGGTGAACCCAGCATTACGGTCCAGAGGTTGTGCTTTTGGTCACCATGGTGTGCTGTTCCCGGGGTATGGCTTGTATTCTGAACACTCAAGAAAGAATGAGTGCAGGCAATAGACTGTGCCTCCTCCAGTGCTCATTACTGTGAAAAAATAAATCTTTTCCTACAGTATTTTCATGCCTTTACTCTCATAAGTAAAGGATAACAAGTATCCTTTATCCTTTGCTTATTCTTTACGTACAAAGCATCCATGTAATATGTGGCTTGCAAAAACAAGCCAAAGCCAGACGAGAATTCAGAATTCAGGACACTGTGGCAAGACAGGCTTGGCTATGGCATGAAAATTCTGATGGTCAGTCTCCCAGAAAGCTGCTAGACAGACTTACTCAATGTGTATTTATTGAGCATCTATTATGTGCTGGGCAGTGTTTAAGGAGCTTGGCATGCCTTTAATGAACAAAAACAGACACTGATCTCTGTTGTCATAGAGCTTATATTCCAGAGGGAAAAGAGAGACTATAAATAATAATCTGAAAATAAGTACATAAATATATTAGTATACTAGTAGTGCTACAGAGAAATAAGAAGTGCTGCCGAGTAATGAGGATAAGGGATACCAGGCAGGGACAGATGGGAATTGCAGTTTAGACAAGGTGGTCAGGTTGGTCTCACTGAGAAGGTTGAAGAGTTAGAGGAGGCGAGTGAGTCAGTGATATGAGGAACAGCCAGTAAAAAGTCCTGAGGTGGGAGTGTGCCTGGCATGTTCCAGGAGCATCCGGAGGCCAGGGTGGCTAGAGCTGAGTGGCAGGAGGTGAGAAAGCAGATCTGCACCAGGGGGTCAGACCACGTAAGGTCTTGAGTGTCACGCTTACACCGAGTCAAATGAGGAGCTGCTGCAGGGTTTTGAGCAGAAATAACCTGGTTGGGTTTTCTTTTTGAAGTACTGCTCTGGCTGCTGTGTTGAGAATAGACTTTGGGGGTTAACAATATTAATAGAAATAGGGAACTTTTTTTAGGAAGTAATTGCAGAGAAAGAAGATGGTGACTCAGTCTAGGGTTGTAGCAGCAGAGGTGGTAAGAAGTGCTTGAATTGGGGCTGTATTTTGAAGATAAAGCCAACAGAATTTCCCGACACTGTGTATGTGGGACGTGAGCAAAAGAGAAAAAAGAGCCAAGAATGACACTGAGATTTTTAGCCTGAGCAACTAGAAGGAAGGACTTTGTGTCGGTTCAGATGAGGAAGACTGAGGGTGAAGGAGGTTTGATGGTGGTTGGGGGATCAGGAGTTCTGTTTTGGAGGTGGTGTTGCATTTGAGATGCTGTTAGACATCCCTGTGTCAGGAAGCCAGGTGAATATATGAGTCTGGAGTTCAGAGGAGAAACCATAGTCAAAACGATGGCATTGAAAGCCAAGTGTGGATGAGATCAGCACCGGAGGGAGTGCAGGTACTAAAACATAGGAAGTCAGAGAGATAAGGAGGGACCAACCAGAGATTCTCAGTGGGGAGTGAGGTCAAACCAGGAGGAAACCAGGAAAGTGTTTCCAGAAAAAACCTGGAAGCCAAGGAAAGACTGTGTTGGGGGGAGCAAGTGATCAACTTGCAGTGCTGTCAAGCGGTCAAGTGAGTTGAGGACAGAGAACTGGCCATGGGATTTAAGCAGAGGAAGAGGACACTGGTGCCTTTGAAGAACAGTGTTTTGTTTTTTTTCGTTTTTTTTTGTTTTTGTTTTTTTGAGACAGAGTCTCACTGTGTTGCCCAGGCTAGAGTGCCGTGGTGTCAGGCTAGCTCACGGCAACCTCAAACTCCTGGGCTCAAATGATCCTTCTGCCTCAGCCTCCCGAGTAGCTGGGACTACAGGCATGCGCCACCATGCCTGGCTAATTTTTTCTGTATATTTTTAGTTGTCCGATTAATTTATTTCTATTTTTAGTAGAGATGGGGTCTCGCTCTTGCTCAGGCTGGTTTCGAACTCCTGAGCTCAAACAATCCGCCCGCCTCGGCCTCCCAGGGTGTGAA
>CAUYSK010048131.1:0-26675 GCA_963575035.1 Avahi laniger
CGGCATGGTGGCTCATGCCTGTAATCCTAGCACTCTGGGAGGCTGAGGTGGGTGAATCATTCAAGGTCAGGAGTTCAACACCAGCCTGAGCAGGAGCGAGACTCCGTCTCTACCAAAAATAGAAAGAAATGATCTGGAAAATTAAAATATATATATATATATAAATTAGCCGGCATGGTGGTGCATGCCTGTAGTCCCAGCTACTTGGGAGGCTGAGGCAGGAGGATCACTTGAGCCCAGGAGTCTGAGGTTGCTGTGAGCTAGGCTGACGCCATGGCATTCACTCTAGCCAGGGCAAGAGTGAGACTCCGTCTCAAAAAAAAAAAAAAAAAAACCAAACCTTTCACCATTAACTAGAAAAATAAGAGCAAGCTGAAGTTGAAGCAAAGAGAAGGAAGGAAATAATATAAATTAGAATAGAAATAAATGAAATAGAGAATAAAACACAATAGGGAAATTCAATAAACCAAAAATCAAGAAAATTGGTAGATCTTTAGGTTGTTCAACTAAAAAAAAATAGATGACTCAAATTACTAAAATCAAGAATGAAATGATGAATATCACAACAGACCTTACAAATAAAAAGGATTATACAGGCATACTATGAACAATTTCATGCTAAAAAACTTAAAAACATAGGCAAAATGAACATTTATAATGGATAAGAAAGTGTAAACAAATCAAACATCCATCAACTGATGAATGGATAAATCAAATGTGGTACATCCAAAAAATGGGAAATTGTATGGCAATAAAAAGGAATGAAGTACTGATATTTGCTACAACATAGATGAACCCATAAAACATTATATTAACACTAAGTAAATAAAGCCAATTATAACAGGCCACATATTGCATGATTTCATTTATATGAAATATCCAGAATAGGCAAATCCATAGAGACAGAAAGTAGATTAGTGATTGCTAAAAGCCAGCCGTCGATAGGAGAGGGAAGTATGAGGGATTGCTAATATACAAGGTTTTCTTGGGGTGCGGGCTGATAAAAATGTTCTAAGATTGGATAGTGGTGATAGCCACAAAGCATTGATAAATGAGTGAATGAACTGTGGGAATGCTATTTGAGCTTCAGAATACTCTTTAAGGAAGGCAGTGATCTCTGTGAGGTTAATGAGGTTTTCTTATTTACCCAGGTTCATAACTAAGCCACTGTTTTTTTGAAATTGCCTCTTGAATACTCCAATACAAGGACGAGTATTCCCTTCCTCTGGGAACAAGGGAGGCTGTGGATGAGTCAACAGTAAACTCCTTGATTGTGTTGTTTTTCTAGTAAGCAGAGGCACTGTACCTCCAAATGTTACTGGAAGTGAATTTTCCTGCTTCTTTCCTATGAATTTGTGGTAGGAGAATTTGAGGATTTTCTCTTTGGAGAGAGTTTTCATTCATTTTTGTATTCTGTTTTCTCTTTTCAGTTAATAGAAAAACAAAACACAAGAGTTACTTTGTTTCTATTTGCTATTGTTTCCTGGGAATATACCTCCTTCAGAAACTCATGGTATGAATGTTCATAGAGTTAAGTGAGGCCCTCTGATTAGGAGCCAATGACCTCTTTCAAGTTCATTAGGAATCTCAGGTTAAATATTTTACTCTGTTAGATGAAGTTCGATTTAGTAATACAACTTTCAAACATGTTTATTTTCAGAAATTTTAGGCAATATTCTTCCTTTTTCATATTTTATATCATATGTGTGAAGCAAAAGTATAAACCATGATTTCACTAATTCTTTTGTTTGCAGTTTATCTAATGAGCAAAGAACAAATTTGTGAAACCATTTAATCTTATTATACAAAGTTATTTTAAATTCACAAACAGAAGATGATTTCATGCCATGCCAAGGGACATGAATTGGAATTTTTGAAAAACAAATGATCAGAATATTTACAAGCCCATGAAAATAATATTGCCATACGCGATCATTTTAATCAAATCAAGGATGTTTTGAGCAGTCTTGCAAGGCTTTGTATCATCTACCATTCATAGAAGAGTTCTAAGGGATTTATAGGCATCATTACTGCTCTTTGTTTTAGCAGAGGAAGAAATAAATGCTCAGCATGTCCAAGTAACATTTTCATGTATTAGAATAATTTAAAGGGGAAATCTAAACTAACACAATGAAGTCTTTTATTCTAAATTGGGATTTTCATCAAATTGTTTCACTTTTAAACTCTCTTTTATCTCTGACTCCAAGTTTGTCCTAATGTACTAATTTATTTTACTGTATCTGTCTCCTGCTCAAACACATTCAATGGCTCTCCCATTTTATTTAGCATTCAAGTCAAGGTTATCTACAGCCTGATCACAACTTTCATGGTGAAACTAATCTCCCATTAAGCCATTTCTGGCCTGCTTGTATCCCTAGATACTTTGCATGGTTTTGTCTTCCCAATTGCTATTCCCTAGGTTCCTTTACATTTTTCCCCTCCTACTACATGATTAAGAATAACATTGGACAAGAAATCTTTCAATTTTACTCTTACAATTTGCAGAATGAAATTGATATTTACCTTTCCAACGTGTTATTAAGATCAAATGATGCAATGTGTATGAAAGCTCTCTAGTAAAAATAAAGCACTCTTAAACTGTAAGTTATAATTAGTGGCTATTATTTGAATGCTAGTGCAAACTCTCCTTGTCTGAGTAGTTTTCCTTATTCACTTTAGGTCATACTGATGACAAGAATAACTAATTCCTCTAGACCACTTACTACATGCCAGATACCATTCTAGCTGCTTTGCATATTTTAATGCTTTTAATCCTCACAAAAGTCCTTAGAGGTAGGTTGTATTATTATCCCCAGTTTACAGTTGGTGAAATTGAGTCACAAGAGGGCCAATAACTTCCCTGAAGTCCCACATCTACTAAATGGTGGAAAAGCAATTTGAATCCTAGCCAGCTAACTAGAATGTAACATTAGTGTGATCATCGCAACTCACTTTTGCTCTTAAACACATGATACAATTAAAAGAATGCTGCAGCTGTTATTGTTTATCTCCCTAGCATGTTTATAAATTCCTCGAGAAGAAAACCACATCTTACGATTCTCTTATATAACCCACATGGCAGAGTAAATAGTATATGCTCATTGATTACTTTATAAATTCAACTAAATCAGGGAAAGATTCTATCTGAGGTTCAGTTTCCTGGGAAACAAATTGTAAAACAGAAATTTGAGTTTGGGAAGACCTAGGGGACAACTTCAGTGAAGGAATGAAGGAAGGAGAATTGGGCAGAAGGAGATTAACAGCAATGTGGTCACAACAAAAACCTCTGCAAATGCTGAGGTGGACTCAGAGTTGCCCCAGTTAAGGCAACGGGACTAGTACTTTGTACTCTTGCACCTACTAGTCATTATATGTGGGATTTTTGCACCCCTAATCTTGGGAAGTAAGACCTTCTTGCCAAAGTGACTCAGCTATAAGCCATTAGCTGCAAATACTCTTGGAAACTGGGGTAATGAGTGTCTCTGAGTGTCTCTGATGGGGCAGCATGACACAGGTTCCTCTCCAGTTGACCTCTTGTACCACTCAGATCCATACAAGTTTACACCATCAAGGAATGGCTTCTCTAGGATTCAGTCTCATTTCCGGGGATCTCGCGAGAGTAATGATAGTGGAATATTCCGCAACTCCAAGTACTGCAACTGGTCTCAGGCTGTCATTCATCAACTCCCTCCATTCTGCGCTCTTTTCACCTACAGCAAGCATCTGTGCTTACCTGGTGCTCTAGCCCAGATCCCCATACGTGAAGGCTCTGAAATACTGGTCACAAAACTATCACCAGACTGTGTCTGCTGCACTTGTCCATTTATGGTCAAAATCAGGCAAGGGCGTAGAAGAGATGACTCTCTGCATCACCAAGATGCTAAGCCTGTTCTTCCCTTCCCGCCTTGTGTAATAGCAAACTTACTTGCTTCTGATGGCAAGGGTCAGCTACTGCCAGGACGGTGACTCTTTTCTTGACCTGTAGGTTTCATAGCACAAGGAGCCTGAGATAACCAGAAAGCAATTGTAGTTTAATGGGTATGTTCTTGTGTGCCTTTGTTGATGCATTTTCTCTCTGGCAACTAGGAACTCTGAATCTGCAAAAACCAAGTTATGAGGTGGAAAGAAGAAATTCCCCAGTGGTTCACTAGGAGTTGTGGTAACTGGGCCGTTTCTACTTCTACCTGTGTTTTCTGAACCTATGTATTCTACTTATTGATGACATAGCGCCATGGCTGATTTTTGCTGGGCACCCTAGACTCACAGGGTATACTCTCCTAGCTGCCTCTCAGCTGGACCTTCAACAGATCTTTCTATTGCTTTCTTAGGCTGGAAGCTCATGGGTGATATATGCATATGATAAGAAGGTAGATCCCATGGTCACATGTTACTGCTGCAACTCCTTTGCTATATAAAGTAAATTCTTTGGCCTGAAGCAATGTAATGTTGATTCCTATGTCAACAAGGAAAACATCTCTGAGAGTGGCGGCCATTGAGGCCCCGTGGTCAGAAAGGGCAAAGCCATGCCTAAAATATATGTCTTTGTCAGTCAAAATAAATCATTTCTCTTTTGAGGATGGAAGAGATTCAAACTAATCTATTTGTCACTAAGAGATTTAAAAATATATATCTCTTATAATTCTGGCAATCAAGTAAGGGAGATAGTCATGAAAATTAAAAATTACAAGATGATATGATTGGCAACTAAGTTCATGTAAGGAAGAATGGATCACTTGGGTTTCAGAATTCAGAGAAGTGGAGATATGTGAGATGGGAATTTTAATTGGTCAGTAAAGTTCTGATGAAATGAACATTGACGTTAGGAAAATGAAATTTCTTATCTTTCATACCAAATTTTGGGAACGTGTCAGTACTAAGGTTCTGGAATGTAAACATGTTTAATTCAGTGCCTGGCAAAACAAATGATACTGAATCCAAATTAGTCTCTAATCTCTTTGCTATTGCTGTGATAAATTCTGATTAACAAATCCTTAGGATTGAGTAGAATATTAACAAAAGTGACATCTAATCATTGTTCCCCAAATTGAAAATATTGCTTTCTTAGTGTTGGAAATACAGCTTGTGGGAATTTGGTGATAAGAACGGGCCAGGGAAGTCAAGCTCACGGAAATATAATTTCCTTTTTGATTCGTTCAGGTTTATATTCTGTGATTACATAATCATTTTCTGTTAAATGTAGTTTTGACCTTAAGTTTTTGTTTTCTAATATTTGGTCTGAACTTGGATTTTGAAGATCCTATAGTAAGTGTAGGTGTTGAACACAATACGTTATCCTGACTACTCACTTCACAAAATTATAATTATATCTTTGTAAAAATCTAATCAGTATATAAAATAGGTTTGAAAAAGAAGAGAAAAACCAAGAAAAAAAATATATGTCACCAATTTTTTGCAGTTTCTTTTATTTTGTTTGCTTTTTCAGCAGTTTCTTATTTTGAATGAGACATGTGATTTTTTTGTCTTATGCAAAAAGTAGATTTATAATTTCCATAAGGATAATAAAGTGTTAAATATATTTAAATAAAATATTTGATTAGAAAATATCCAAGAAAAAAATGTGAGATTGCAAATAATACAAAATAAATTGTGTAAGATTAGTTAAGTATATAATACTCTTTAGAATACATAAATTTAACTTTACATGGCAATATTTGAATAGGTGAAGGAGAATGTAAGTTGCCATATTATTTTCAGTTATCGTACAATTCAACACCTATGAATTTAAATAAGAATACTTGAAAATGTAAAAATCAAAAAATGCTGTTTATAAGATTTTGTATTATAATTCAACTTTATAAATATTATAATTTTTACATGTGGACTTTTCCTTAATGTAATTTTTAAAATGATACAAGTAGGTTATGCTTATTTTTTTAGTTTAAACAATATAGAAATATATAAAAATAGTTATCTTTCTATAATTTCTGACATTTACTGTCTGGTCTCTAAATAAGACAATTTTTTTTCTATTTTCATTAAAATGAACTCATTTTCTTTTGCTGTTCTTTTATGTTTTCAAAGATATATCTTACTAGAAATATTTAATCTACAACTTTGTTTTATCTCTCATATGTCTAAATATTAACCAGAGTGATGTACATGGTGTATTTTAAAAATAATTCCTTTTTAAAAACTATACAATATTCAGTGGTATGGAGCTAACCATTAATTATTTAACATTTTCATCCTAATGGACAGTAGGATTGTTTCTCATTTCTTGCCACTAGAAATATTTGTAACAGACACCTTTATAGATTGTGCACAGCAGAGAGACGTCGTTTCCAGATATTTTTAACTACAAATATTCCTTAGAGTGCAAAGAGAAAGAACAGATAAACACAGTTTCAACTATTAAAACCAGTACAGACATGAACAAAAACAATGTCTCACTCTGGGAATTAAAAAAAAAATCTGTAGAATACAAATAACCGTAGTAATTATATACATTTTTAGTGCCTAGATCAGCTACTGTGCTATTTCCTAAAAACTGTGAAGATGGGTAATAACATAAAAGAAAAATTCTTTTACTTGAGGATAGAAATAGTGGCATGCAAAGGAGTAACAGGAAAGGACACTAACTTTTACTACACACCTACTATTTACCAGTTGCTCTCACATACAGGAATGAATTTAGTCTTCATAATGACTTTGGAGGTCATCTTTGGGAGCATGGTATAGTCCACATTTTGGAGATGAGATAACTGCTCTAGTAAAGTGTTTCAATATTACACAGGCCATGAATAGCAGAAGTGAGGTTAAAACTCATTTCTCTCTGACTCCTAAACCCTCCTCTTCCTAGGCTTCTGAGAAACCACTTGCAAAAGCTAATAAGGCTGCGTTTAATATTTATAGTTTTACATTAACATGGGATGACCATGTATCTTGGTTGTCCAGGACAGTTCTGGCTTATGCCTGTCATAATCTTTAATAGTGTCCTTTTCACAGTCAAAGTGTTTAAGTGAAAAGCTATATATTTGTCTCACCTAAGAAGGACCCTCCCAGGTAAATTACCCGAGTAAGAGCCACTTACCTGGTTAGAGAGGGAAGAGAGGTCACTAGCTGTGATCACAGAGGAAAAGTAACAGGTGCCGGATACAGAAGATGTACAATTTCTGTTCCTGTTCCACTTTAGCAAGTGTGTGCCTTGCCTGGGCCTTTGGTTGGGAAGAGATTTTATGAAGACCTGAGATAAAGGAAAAAATTCTGATCTTGGTTCCGGGGCTTCAGGCTGCGTAAGCAGGGCTCTCGGGAGTCTGGAGAGAGGGTGATATATCCTCACAAATAACTGTAGTAGATGATGGAACACAGTCTGTGAGAGAAATAAAGGAAGGATGATTTGATTTCAATGAAGCAAGAGAATTTGTAGTCATAGGTGCCAAAAGTCTTGTGAGAGAATTGGAATTTGTGCTGAATATTAATGGTTCGGTAGGATTTTGACTTAAGGAGAAAGGACAGAATTAAGAGCATTCATTGCATTCAAAGGAATCAAATAGATTTTAAAACACCTGCATCAAACAATGAGTGTTATGAACAAATGGACTCTTTCTGGATGTTGATAAAAAGGGATTTATCTTTTTGTGGGTATCCTGGATCAATCATATGTAAATCATATTTCTTCTTCCTAAATTTGACCTCTTCAAGTCAAGACCTACCTTCTCCAGACCGGAAAAACATATACCACCTAACTCATCATAAATCCCACTTTCTGGTTTTATTAATAACTTTATTTTTCCACAGTTTTTATTATTTAGTATTTTTAATTTATAAATAAAAATTATATATATTGTGTACAACATGAGGTTTTGAAGTATGTATACATTGTGAAATGGCTAAATCAAGATAATTACATATGCATTACCTCACATGCTTATCAGTTTTCACCTTGAAAAAAGGAACTCATAGAAGCGGAGAGTAGAATGGAGGTTGCCAGAGGCTGGAGGGAGAGAGGGCAGATTGGAATACATGGGCCAAAGGGTAAGGTAAGAGGAAGAAATTCAACAGAATTTGTAAACATGGTGACTATCATTAATAATAATGTATTTTATTATTGAAAACTGCTAATAAAGTAGATTTTAAGTTTTCTCATGACAAAAAACAATAATTTTATTAATGATTTCATGATCCTGTTTAAAAAAATCCCTATATGAGTAATAGAGTAATTTTATTTTTCTACAATATATTGTAAGGGGAAAAAATCCAGCATTTTAAATATCAAATGATGAAAAAAATGTGGTTTTTTTTCTAGGCTGGTAAATGAAGTGTGAGAAACTGACCCTGCTGAGTTAATTTTTTGAATTTCCTCATCCCTGGGCTACTTACATCTGATCGTAAGTACAATAGTGCCCTCTATGGCTTGTTCATTCTCTGTGCAGAATTCCAGTGTTTAAAAAGAAGGCAAACTGTTCTCGGATTTATGATTTATAGCCTCAAAATAAAGTAAGAATAACAAAAAAATTTACATATAATCTTGTACACTAATATACATAGTTCTGAATATGTCCTACTGTTAAAATAACTACACCTTCTGATCTCCTAAGAAGATAGATGTCAGAAATAGGATTCAGGAAAATTTTTAAGGCTTATTCATTATATTTAAGTAATATTTATGATATTTCCAAAGCTGCACTTGAATTACCAGAAATTTTGGAATTCCTTTTTTTAAAAACTGTTATTTTAAAAAATGTGATCTCTAAAGTTAGTCACCACATGGAAATAATGGAACTAGATTTTCAGAAGCCTTCCTCTGATATTAAAATCTTAGTACCTCTTTGGAGAAATACAGATTTAAAAAAGAGGAAGAAGAAGAAAGAAACAAAAGGCCAAGCTATCATTTACTTCTCTTTGAAGAGTTGATCTAATTAAATTCTCTGGAAGCAAAAGTATCAGATTTCTCCCATCAGAATCATAATGTAACATGATTCTTATAAATTTTTAAAGTATAAATCAAATCCTGAATACTCTTCTGGCTATGAAAGGTTCTCAAGAATTTTACTTATTTTACACCTATAAATTAATAAAAGTCAGGACACAATATGTGAAACCATAGTATATATTTAACAGAGAGAAACATAGATTGTTACCATTGAGAAAAGTAAAATAATAATGTAAGTCCTGTGATTTCCTTGGTTTACTGCTTAGAGGCAATCTGAACTGCAGGCATAGGATGAGGGTACTTAAACACTGCCCAGAAGCTCCACTCAATAACAGAGAAGGAAATCAGGGTTTGGGGAAGCTGAGGTTGTTGTAAATCTTGACCAAAAGCTCCAAAGAGGAGTGAGATGCCCGGAGAAAATCTCAGGAACTTTACATAAGTTCCCTGGGAGAACGAGGCCACACGTGCATAACATAAAACTGCACCAGGCCAGGCAAAGCACTCACAACAGAGTGAGGAAACATTTGAACACCAAGCACCTGAAGTGGAAAGTACTCTGTGATTACTCAGTCCTTTGAGACAGGATGGATCATTCTTGGAATGAAGGCTACTCTAGACCTGCCTTAGCAACGCTTTTAAAAACAGGCCTCAAAGGGATTAAACCAATTTAGAAGTAAATTAATTACCTGAAAAAAACAAAGCACGGCATTCTGGAAAAAAATGTAATATTCACAACATCTTAGATATAATTATTACTAGACATCCCAGGAAACAGGAAAGTATGACCCAAAGCTGGGAAAAAAAAATTGATCAATGGAAATGGACCCAGAAATGAAAGATATGCATATGTGTATATTAAAAGAGATATTTTAAGTATAAAAGAATGGATGTGATGAGTAGAAAAATGGAACATACCAAAATAAATTAAATGAAACTTCTGAAGTAAAAAATGCGATATCTAAAATAAAAAATTTTATTGAACAGAATAACAGCAAAATAGAAGCTGAGGAAAAAGAATCAGTGAATTTGAAGAAACAGGAAAAAAGACTAAAACATGATGAGTCTTGGTGAACTGTGGGACAATATTAAGTGTTCTTAGGTATTTTAACAAAAATGTGATTGGATTTAAATGAGAAAAGATGATGAGACAGATAAAAATATTTAAAGAAATAAAGATGAGATTTTCCCTATTTGTTAAAATAATAAATCCACACAAGAATCTCAATAAACTCATAGCAAGAAAACCCCAGCACACACACACGTGAAGAAAACACAGGCACGGCTTCATCAATGTGTTGAAAGCAATGATAAAGAAAATATCTGTAAGATAATTTAAGACCAGTTAATTGATTAACAGAGCATAAATCCTTGGGTACAGAAATGAATGCAGAAATAAATCCTCATATATATGGTTATATGTGCATAGATTTAGTCATAACTGCCCCAAACCAAAAACAGACCAAATGTTCATAGTCTAGAAAATGCATACATAAATTGTGTTGTATTGATACAGTGAAATACTACTCAGCAATAAAAAGGAACTACAGATGGACATAGCAATATGGATGAATCTCAAAAAAATTATGCTGAATGAAAGAAGTCAGACACCAAAGAGTATACATTTCATGATTCCATTTATATGATATTCTAGAAAATACAACTGTAACCAACACTTACTGAAAACAGGTTAGTTGTTTTCTGAGGCTACATGTTGAGGATGATATGATATTTAATAATTACCTAGAAATGGGCACAAAGGAACTAGAAATGTTCTGTATCTTGATTGTTGGTGATACACAGTAAAAAATTTGTTAAATTTATGAAATACACTTAGGATGGGTGTATTTCATGATGTAAATGATCGCTTTGTATGGACATGCTTGAAGCTCTGACTAGGGGGCGGGGAGGCAAGTGCAATATACATAACCTAAACATTTATACCCCCATAATATGCTGAAATAAAAAAATATATAAACAAACAAACAAATAGCAAAATCTAGACTCTTTTCCTGACGCGGCATTTCAACGTCATATTTAGTTTTAACTTCTGGTAGACCAAAGTTATTTAAATGTTTGATCTAATGGTTCACTCTTTATTTTTTAAGTTACTAGTCTTTCAATCGGCATATATCCATACCGTTGGGTAAGGAAAAGATAAAACGGGATGTAGAGGATACAGACACATTTTTAAGACTATTTTCCAATTGTAATGACTTTATTTTGACTGACAGGAGTAAGGACCCTGATAATTCATCAAGACATTTGTTTGAGGATTATTCTTGATAACCAAAACAGTTGGATCAGGTTATGGAGACTCTTAAATTACTAATATACCATATATGAAATTTTATTTGAATCACGACCAGGTTCAAGATACTAAAACTTTTCATTTGTGATTTATCTGATAGAACTAAGTAGAGCTTGGGGAGCATAAAATACTTAAATATTCCTCGTTGAAACAATAACCATTAAGTTTGAAGAAGAGTCTGTCATTAGAATATTTTAGCAATCTTTCAATTATCCTTTTTGGGGAGGATGAACTTATTCCTAACCAGATTATTAAAATCACATGTAAATAGTTTGCCTAAGATCTTTGATTGCTATTGAACTTGTATTTTTACTATAATCTGACACCATAGCATAGACACAGCTAGATAAATTTAAATAATCTAATTTTAAAAATAGAATTTATAATATTTGTTATTCTTGTTTTAATTATCTAGAAAGGATTCTAGATTTTATTTATGCTTCAAAATAGTCTTCTATTTTAAAAAATAATGTTTGAGTGTAAAAACCAAATTGAAATTATTTACTGTTAACTACACCTACTCAGTGATAAGGTTGTAAGAAAGATTATATTTTTCACCTGTAGTCATTGTGCTTGATATTAGCAAAGTTTCTAAGTAAAAGCAAATGGCTGTTTACAAATGCAGATCTACGAAGTTATGGTAATCAATGTTTATGCTTTATATTCTAATCCAAGAGAATCCTAAATTAAACACCAGCACTATAGCCTTTAATATATATAGAAATTAAAGGCTTATAAAAATCAAAATAGAATCCTTTCGTAAAAACCAATAATTGATTCTATTTTTCTAAGATGATAAGAAAATTGTTGCTATTCTCCAAAATAACTATAATCTGTCATATGGAAATTAAAAGTTTCAAAGGAAAGATTGATCCAGTATTTTTATCTCTCCAGAGAGAACGAAGTTATTTGGGTACTAGAGAAACTAATGAGAAGGCAGATTCTGGTTTAAGAGAAAAGGATTTATGATTTGGCATTGGTATTCAGAGGAGAGGCTCTATCTTTGATGGAATAATTAAATGCGATTTGATCTCATGACAAAATGTGTTCCTAACTTATTTATATTAAAGGTAACTGCCTTAAAATTTTAAGTTGAAAAACTTTCCGAATTGATGTATGTGATCTAGTCAAACTATTCAAGTTTGTTCTTTTATATTATTCTCCTTTTTGCACATTTTTTTTGGAGACCAAACTTCAAAAGGTAATGGATTATAAGGGTAATTATAATTACAGAATAACAATGTCAATTATATCTTTCAACTGGAAAACACTCTATTTCCTTTTCATTTGTTAAATTTTACAAAAGAACAAACTTGTATAGCTCAAACAATACTTGAATGAACAGTAATTGAATTTCATGCCCCATCAGCCAAATTTAAGAATATTCCCAATTATTGTCACAGAGCACAAAGCCTAGATTTCATTATATTCAACACAGAACAATGTCATTTCGAGCAGCTGACATTCTGATCTCTGAGAGACTGAATAAGGACAAATACCTTTTAAAATAGTAAGCCTTCTGATGTTTCGTCTAACAAAAGCTGCCAGTCAGATTAAGCCCCACCCTAACATTCATCCTTGGCACATATGACACTAAAAATCTAAAGGTAGTATCTGTATATTTCCAGCATTAGCAGTAATATGTAGGTAAATTAGTTATGCGTCAACTCAACTCTGAACTTCAGCTGGAGCAGGGAAGGGGCAAGTCAAGGTCAGAGGGCCATGAAGGCTCAGTAAAGCGGAGCACCAACCGGGATTTACAGGCTGAATCCACGTGTATAAAATAAAACCACGTAAAGACTATGCACAAGGAGGTACTGCAAATGCCCCAACTTTCCATGTCCAGACAAGTTTCTGTAACTGAATATGTACTCCTAAGACAGCAGGCATGGTGTGTCTTTAGGGATTGTAGATGGCTCCAACCCACATTCTAATTACCCCATCTCCAACTCAATGCTCCAACAAACTACAGTCTACATGATTTCCTCATACTTAAGACCTTCGAGTATTTTTAGCCCCACAGTCTCCTTTGCTTGCGACAATTTTCCATCCCCTTTACAAGTTAACTTCAAAATCTAGTTAAATGTTATCCTTACTTGTAAAAGCTTTCCCAACTCCTACAAACAGAGTTGGTCATTCTCTCTCTGTGCTCCCATGCATACTACACATAGCTTTTACAGTGCTTTGAATATTTGATGCAAATTATTTTATTGTAGATGAATTTTCCTTACTAGAATGCATGCATTCTTTTAGGGGAGTCTGGAAGATTTTTCATCCTGGTTCGGTGACTGAGCTCTTCACCACACCCACAGTAAACAGTGTTTATTTATTGCATTCACTTTTTAAAAAGTGTTTTCACATATATGATTTAATTTGACATGCACAATTCTTTGTGGCTTTCTGAGCAAATATTAGCAAAACAATCTTACTAACAAGAGTGTTGTAAAAGGAAGTATAACTTGTACAAGATTACTGGTGGCTTGTTTATTATTTTTTAAAATTAAGCATTATAATGATAGGTTAGCCTCTCCCCAAATATACTCTTCCTTCACTCCCTTTCCAGAAATAGTCAGTAACCTAAAGTTGTATAGTCTTCCCGTTCATATATATCATTACTCTGTAAGTCTTGAGCATCAGTCTCAATCACCCCTGTATATTCCTGGGTTTTGTCCTAATCCTCATAGAGGTTTACCTTGTTTTTGATCATGGCTACATTTTAAAATGATTATTTAACATGGATGAACCTGGAAGATGTTATGCTAAGTGAAATAAGCCAGATGCAGAAAAATAAACATTGCATGGTCTCACTCATGTGTGGCATCTGAAATAGCAAAACTCGAAGAAACAGAGAGTAGAATGGTGGTTACCAGGGGCTAGTGAGAGGGGGAAATAGGAAGGTGTTGGTCAAAGGGTACAAAGTGTCAATTATGCAAGTTGAGAAATTCCGGGGCTCTAATGTACGGGAATGTGACTATAATGACCAATATTGTATACTCGAAATTTCCTAAGAGGGTAGATTTCAGTGTTCTTACCATCAAAAAAAAAAACAGAAGAGAAAGAAAAAGAAAATGGTATGTATGAGTTGATCAGCATTATAATCAGCTTGATTGCAATGATTATTCTAGAATGTATATCTATATCAAATCACCAAGTTGTACACCTTAAATATATATAATTTTTTCTTTTTTTTGTAATTTCAGAGTATTACAGGGGTACAAACATTTTGGTTACATGAATTGCTTTTGTAATTTTTAATTATCAGCTATACTTTAATAAAACTGAAAAATTTAAAACAGGCTTCCAGATGTGTGAAAGTCAACTTTTGGAATTTTTTTCTTTCTGTTTTTATTTTCTTAATGAGTGATATTGACCAAGATGCCCTTAAAGTTCCCCTTGGCTTGACTAACATTTAGACAGGCTTTTTCCTGAGTGGAGGCCCTAATTTCCTTTCTCTTATTCACCTTAAAAGACTTTCTTCTCTGCCCCTTGAGATGTAAATTTTTCTAAAGGCCTGTTGCCAGTTTCACAACCCTGAAATGTCTTTCTCAAAGACCTGGAAACCATACTTTGAAATGCAATGGAAGAAGTTAGTGCCAATGTCTTTGCAGGAGGGTAGGAGCCTAAATCAGGTGGGCTCCTTGCTCCAAGTTGTAAAGTAACTCTTGTCACAAAGATGTGAAGAAGTTTGCTATTCCTCTGAATCAAGCCCATGAGCACACAGAGAAGGCCTATAATGCCCTCCTTCCAACTCCAGGCCTTAACAAGTCTCAGCTCTTAGAGTTAATCTCAGATTGAGTTGTGGCCTCTCTCTGCTATCGCAGTAGCCTTGAATAAAGTGTTCCTTGCCTGTTTAATTTGTTCAGTGAAATTTTTGCTTTGACACTGTGCAACTTACTTCAAGATTGTCTGGAAAGGAAATCTTATTTATCATTCTCATTAGAGACAATTTAAGTCCTAATTAGATGTTATTTATAAGATGTTTCACATGGAGACCTTTCCAAACAACAATAAAAAGATTTAAAATTTAATTTCTAGATTCTTAAAGATTTTTCAAAAAAAAATCTGTCTTTGTAGTTTTAATTGCTCATTTATGCAAATAGTTTTACAATTATGTAGCATTTGTTGTTGTTGCCCTGGTGACTGCTTTTGGCTCTGATTGTCATTCTATATTCATATTCTCTCCTTTAAGACTGGAATCTATTGCTACCATGCCTTATAGTATTTGCCTTTGGTGTGTATTTTGTTTTTCTAAAATGGCTTTACCTAAGTAAATATATTTCTTTTACATGAAGACTTACTTTGTTTTGTAAAACGTTTTCTCATGGCATTATTGATACTCCCTAGCCCTTTGAATTCTTTTGGGATCTTAAAGGTACCTACTTTTGTTACCAACCATGAGGGCTTCCCTTTGTTGTGAATATACTTCTATTTAAGAGAAATGGATTATTGGAGCCAGACAAGAGGCCGGATGTTATTCATTTTGTGTATGTTGAAGAGTTAGAAGAAACAAATATTTGTAAGACTGACAAAGCCAATGAACAGGAAAACAATATAATGTAAATGTTTTGAGGATGTTATTATTAACAATTGAATGCTAACCTGAGGCTTATTTTTTATAAGTCTATTCACATCAACCAAAAGTCAAAAATTTCAGTAAAGCAAACTGTAGCTTTATTTACTCGTGGTGTCTTATTTGGATTTTAATATGTTTAAGTGTAGAAACAAGTACCAAAATATTGCTGTTATTCATTAATCTCTTCTATTATTATTGAAAGATGTTCCTTATCTGGTCTGATGGAAGATATGATAAATTGTGGCAGTATTTAAAGATAGAAACTAAAATATGATGACGTGAGGAAGCAATGAAATAGAGATGTACTTATAAAATAGAGGCATATTTTCAGTTACATAACAAATTAAGCTCATTAATTTATAACCACATAATATATGTTACATTAGCTGTTCTGTTTTTTTTCTATGCTGTAATTCCAGTCTCCAAAATAGAGAAGTAATATAACTATTCACCACCATATGTGAGCATAGACAAAAAGTAGTATTTGATTGGACATAAAATACTGTTTCAGGGATTTATTTTAAATGTAATTATGAATATGGGCCCCTAGGAAGGAGAAGCTTTCTTTCTACTCCTTGTGGTAAAATTGAGATGTCTCAGATGAGAGTCGTCAATCTACTGATCTAACATGGCTCTCAAGTGGGCTGAGGCAGAGATTGTCTAAATGCTCCTCGATAGTCTTCTTGTTAAGTGAGGTCCGTGTGACTGAGTTCCGGCCAACGTGTGGAAGTGATGTGTTTCACCTCCAGCACTGGCGTAAGACCCCTATCTGTTCACCAATTCCTTCTCTTCCCTTTCTTCAGCAACCGGGAGGCATCCATGTCAAAGGTGGTGGCTACACAAGTTGGAATATGTTTAAATTTCTGGTTTATTTTGAAAGAAAATTGCCTAGAGGCTGCCCCAAATTCACTGGGTTTTAAGTGACAGTGAGAAATAAACCTCTAAACTAAACATTAAGCTACTGGAATTACTGGAGTGTGTTGAAGTAGCTAGATTTATTACCCTGACTAAAAGGAAAGTTTTGGCATATGTTTAAACATTCAGAAGCTCCTATAACAGGATGCTTTTTCTATCCTATCCATTTCCCAGTTCCATTTTTTGAAAAGAAATAAATACAAAACAAACAAGCCACTGGCTTGCATGTTCTTTGATTTAACCACACCTATCTTTCCCTTTTCCCCTTTCCTAGGAGAACCTAGTGAGAGAATTATGCCTGTTTATCTAATTCTATGAAACCAACCTTGGATCACTTCTGAAGGATTGTTGAATGAGCTCTCTGTGGACACTCAGTGTCACACTCGAGTAGGACACTGTGTGGAGCCTGGTTTGCGGCCTTCAGAGGAGCTGTTGAGTGTCGGTAGTTGTGCTCAGCCTCATTAGACAAGGCTCACAGTACTTGCCAGGGCATCCAGTCTTCTCTCACTGAGATTGAGCAGAGCCTCTGATCCCCATGGCTCTTCCAGAGCCCACCGTCTCAAGAGCGTCATGCAGTTTGGATTTTTTTTTCCAGGGAACATCCTTTTATGTATCTGCCTTGGCACATTCTGGGGTCCTGCCAGAGAACTTGTATTATCCTTAGGGATTTGTTAGGTTGGAGCATGAAAACACCAGGGCTGGGACCTATTATCTATACCTGACCTCATATGTTGGCTAGTTAGATTATTCACATAAGAGCATGACCTCTGAGACCAGGCCAGCTGTACATTCTATCTTAATAGGAGATTAAAAGTCACTATATGATCTAAGAATATAAAGCAGACGTTTTATTATTATTTAGCTAAATATTGAATACTTTCCCATTTTTAAATAATTTTTAGAGAAAGGATTATGAGGCCTATGTAAAACTAGCGAATATGCAGAGATAAGCCTCATAAAGGATATCTTGTTTCAAAAGAATACCTTCTGAGATTTTATACATTTTGGCCAACGGAATTCTTGGAGTAATAGAATCCTCCCTGTACAGATCGCTCCATCTATCTATCTATCTATCTATCTATCTATCTATCTATCATGTATCTATTTACTATATATTTTTCTTAAGCTCAGGACCTCATAGATTTGATGATTTATTGAAAAAGACTTCACATGTTTCTTATTTTGGAGCATTCCAATTTCCTCTGATGAAACAATTGATTATAGCCACTGATGAGTATGCCTTCTTTTTATTTGGAACCTGTGATGTTTTCTCCATGATGCAATAGGGACCCCAGAGCAAGTTTTCTAAGCAAACACATAAGCAACAAAATAGAACTTAATGTACCCTGAATCCAGGATCAAAGACTGTCTTCAAATCAACCGATCTCTGTAAGAAAAAAACTCAGGAAAAAAAATTATTAGTACCCTTGTCTATAAGGGTGTACCTACATTTTTTTTTTTTTTGCAGTGTTCTTTCTTTTAACCAAAAGTGCTGTTTCTATTAATGTATTATATTTATTTCTGTAGGATGGAGATTCTATACTCTGGTATTTTAAACTCCCATCAGCTGCTGAAAAATTCACTTATTGCTTGGAGCCCAAACCTTGAAATAAACCATACCATGATACCTCCTGAGAAAAAAACATAAAAGTTGAAAATACTCCCTCTAGCTGCTGACAGTAGCAGCTGCTCAGAAGTACAAATTAATAACCTCAGGCTGAAAGCACTTAAATCTGCTACTGCACTTATAAAAAGATATAGTACCAGGCCTCCACGGTCTAGAATAAGACATAAACACACTGAAAGGACCAAGATTTGAAACACTAACATGCAATTACTTCTGAGCTAATAAATATCAAGACTGAATTAAAAACACACACTTCCAGATTAGTGGAGACTAAGGAGACATGTCAAATAAACACAAGGTATGATATACAGAGATATAGACATATCCATAGATATATTTTTTCTTATGTTAGATGTTTGTGATATCATCAGCAAAATTCAAATAAGGCCTGCAGATTTGATCATAGTATTCCATTACTGTTAGTATCCTGATTTTGATAATTATGTGGTGTTTATGTAACACACGAATAATTTAGGGCTAAAGGAGGATTATGTCTGGAACTGATTCTCAAATGGTTCAGAAAAATAATAATATGAATAATATGTATCTTATATCATATATAGTATGCATATAAGTATTATTAATACATGCTAAAGAATACTAATGCAAATACACTAAAATATTAGCATACAGAGAATCAGGGTGAAGGGAATATGGGAAATTTTTATGTTATTTTTCAACTTTTTTCTTTTTTTTAGGAAAACAAGTCTATTTTTAAACTTTTTTTTAAAAAGTTGCTTATTCTCTCCTGGAGGTTAATGCAATCACCTAATACATCCTTTCACACAGGTGTGGTTAATTTACAGTTTAAAACATTTACTTACTGTCTTATGAGTTTCTGTAAGATGTTGCTCTTGGGTTTAAGAATATAATACTTATCTTGAAGGACTAGAACTGAGGGTTAAATTATCCATGACTAGAATTATTGCTAAAAATTAGTAGATTGCAGAGTCAACCTAGAAGTGGAAGGCAGAAAAATGCTAGGAGAACTGTCTGGAAAAGAAAAGAATGAAAGAGTGGGGAAAGTCTTACCTGCAAGGGCACCAAAGTAAATAAATTGAGAACGGAAGAGAGAGATCACACTTATGGCCGAGTTATACATATCTATTTTAAATCTGTTTCATGTAGTTTAAAACGTTTGTGAGTTCCCTGTATCATAATTAGTACTGAACTGTATTATTCAACTCTTTTAAAAAGAGTCATATCCTTTAAAGTAAAAGAGTAACTGGCAAACTTTAAAAACATTTTTTAAAAACACAAGCCTTTGTTTTCCAAAAGAAGTACAGCTAATACCACTGTCATGTGGCACAAAATTCACACCAATTACTCATTACTCCTACCATCTTCGCCTGTGACTCACCACTGCTGTCGTCAATTCAGAGTGTGGTGTAAATACAGAAGCTCTTCCTGTCATGAAATACGTAACCTCCATCAACCCACTGATTTAGCAACTTAAATGCTGCTCCAGTGGACCCATAATGAAAAGGAAGCAATAAGTTATTCTGATGATTTAAATAATAGAATAAATTAAGTTGCACATGCTCATGCTCACTTGAGTCTTCCCTCCCCAAAATGTTTACCTCTTGTATTTTCCATCTTCCTTCAAATTCCTTCTTCCTTGTCTTTTCTCTGACATCTTTCCTCAGCCTTCCAGAAATTCAAGGCTTTTTTCAATTTGACTGCAGATAGGAACATAATAAATTGATTTTTACAAATGTGACTGCTGATCAGAGCAAACTTAATTGCTGTCTTGTATGCAACATTTCCCTTCACTGTTTACCTCTACTAATTCTTTTTTCTTAATAAATTTGAAAAGCTAAATGAATTAATTTGCATTGCTTGTCAAATCAAATGCTATTTCCTTCAAGTCTTTGCTTCTTTTTCTTTTTACAAAAAGTGATCTCACTACCCCATGCTCCACCTACAAAATAAGACTTGGTTCCACCAAGTCTTGAAACACTTTTTTTCAAATCTTATCTTCCATTTCATTTGGGTTGTTTTCCCTAAGGTCATGATGTCATTATCTTATTATATTATTCAATGTGCACAATAAAAATTACTGATTCCATCTCTGAAACACAAATATCTGTCAGATAAATATGGTTCATTCAGGCTCAGCCCATTCTCCACTTTTCCCTCATAACATGTGGGCTTTCTTTTGTATTCTTCCCTTTATTTATAATAACTGTGTTCTCTCAGAAGCATATGAAAATGCCTGTCCATTGCTGGTTGGGATGGTGTTTTCTTTTCCCAAACAGCTGATTAAACACAATGTTACCCAATTCTCATCACCTCTATGAAATGTCCAAGTGTAAGAACTATTATTTTCTTTCTTTCCCCTGTCATTTTCTTATTTTTATTCTTATGGAGATGAGATCTAGCTATTTTGTCCAGGCTGAGGTGCAGTGACTAGTGCTTTGCATCCTTGAACTCCTGGGCTTGAGAAATTCTCTCCCCACCTCAGCCTCCCAAGTAGCTGGGACTACACACATGCACCACCCCACTGGCATATCTTAATTTTTGATGGTAAGACTTTATTCATTTATTTATTTAAAAAATATGATTTTTAGGGAGGAGCATAAAAAATAGCCTAGACTAGGACCTGCTCTCTATTCCTGATCTCTCTTCTTGAAGTATTCCATTTTTAGAGTAAAGATGATGATATTTGAGAAACAGCCCACCTGAAATTTCCATCTTTTAGTAAAGTATAAAAATTTTAGAATCAACTTTCCATCTATAAGTCCTGTTGGCATATTCATAAAAATTAACAAAATATGCAGTCTAGTCACGTCTTTATGATATTGAGTTTTTCTATTCATTAATGCATTGTATATCACTATTTTTTTTTTTTTTGAGACAAGGTCTTGCTCTGTTACCAGGGCTGGAGTGCAGTGGCATTATCATAGCTCACTGCAGCCTCCAACTCCCAGGCTCAAGCGATCCCCCTGCCTCAGCCTCCTGAGTAGCTGGGACTACAGGTGTGTGCCACCACACCCGGGTAATTTTTAAAAATTTTTGTAGAGATAGGGTCTCTCTGATTGTGAAAGACCTCCCATGGTGGACTATGGAGGTAAACAGGTCTTATTTCATTAGGATGGAGCCTAGAAGGATGTGTGTTTTAGAAAGATCATTGGACCACCGATGTGGGAAAAAGTTGGAGGAGAGAAAGAAGCAAGTCAGGGAATCCAGGAAGCCAATATGGGGTATAACTTTTCTCTTTTAAAGATAAGCATCTTCTAAAATAAAAATAAAAAATAAAATAGTTTTATCAAATTTTCTTATACCTTAACTAACTTACGGAGTACAATATTAGTATTTAACTCTATAGTGAGCAGGGAATGACTATTGTTTCTTATATTGCAACACAAAAAGGTGTTTCACCATTAACTGTCATCTGAAAAGAAGTATATAGAATGTTTTTTCCTTGACACTGTTTTAGAACACTTTCTAGAATCTTCAGTTCTGTGGGCAATAGGAGAGAAAAAAGCACTGAGGAATCAATGATATATACCAGCAACTTTAGAAGCAATAATAAGTCCTAAATAAACAGTAGGGAAATGAAAATCTTACGAAAAAATAATTTTAGGGGACATTAAATGAGTATATTGTGGAGTGGAGTTTATATATAGCCTACAAAGTAATATATCAGGTGAGATTTGTTTATTATCAATTTTCTTTTTATTTTTAATGCTTGATCAACTGCTAAATAAAAATGTGATACCCATTGCTGCTCTTTCCAAGATTACTTCAATAGAATGAAAATTCTCTTAGACTATATATTGTGAAGTGAGCTCTACACAGTTAATAATATAACTCATAATAACATTTCCATTAAATTACGGAGATATTTTCCCCATGGAGTTCATTATCTATGAATATTAGGTCTTGCATTCTTGGTGGAGTAAAACATGTTATTCTATTCTAAGTTTGTTGCTTGACTTTTCAGAAATGATTAATGATTTTGTAGCCACACATACAAGGTATCTAACCTTGAAGCAGGAAATTTGAAGAACTGGATTCTTTCTATGATTGTAAAAAAGCGCAGCTGAAGCCATGGTGAAATCAAATGTGCGAAAATTATAAGGAAACAGTAACTTTGAAAGAAAGTGATTGCTATTTTAGAGAGTTGGCTGAGTGTCAGGGAGGTCCCGTTCTCACAGAACAAACAGAGATGAGGCTTTTGTAAAACATATTACCAAATTACACACTGAAAGAAGAAATTGCAGATGCAAAGAACTGACTGGACTTAGCAGAATGGAAATGTAGAGTGTCATGACAAAAGAAGTAGATTCTCGTTACCTCCTGGGCACACTGTATAACTATACTATTAATAGACAATATGCTTAAGTTATATTTTTAGTGTTTTCTGTATATTTCACCTTAGCTTTTCCCATAGTGCTTAAGAAAATTTCTCTATCAATTTTCTTCAAATGCTTAGTCACTAGAATAAAACTTGAAGTATTGCTAAAAACGTAGGCAGAAATAATTTTAAAAGAAATGATATGAAATTTTAAAATTAAAATAATACTGTCTAGATATTTCAAGTAAATTAATTTTTATCCTTTAATTTATGTCACCTCTGACCATTTAGATCGCTTATGAAATTTATCACAAAATTATAAAAAAGTAAAAAATATTCTGCAGTCCTGTGTTTTGGGCTGAAAGTAAATGATAATTTGCTTTTCATTATAAATAAAAAAAACTCAGTATACCATTTTTTATTATAGATTAAGTTTGGCCCATATTTACAACCAGGCTAAGTTTCAGAATTCTTTTGTATTCAAAGATTCCAGAGGGAATGAACAGGAACAAAAGTCAGGAACAGGAAGAATAAAAGGGAAGAAAATTTTTGCTGTTATGCTAACATATTATATGCTTAGCACTGCTCTAGCCCTTTAAATATATTTTTGTATTGATTTATTTATTTTTTTTGCAATAGCTATGCCAGAAAATATCATTATTCTAGGTTTACATATGTGGAATCTAAGCTTTGGAGTTAAGTAACTTTTTAGGGCCATCTGTTAATTTCAAAAGGTGAGTTCAAGATTTGAGTCCACATTAGTGTGGACCCAATCACATTTGCGTTATGGTTACAATTTGGGGAGAAGGGAAATTCACTTTGAGGTTAGTGGAGCAAGCCAGTGAGAACTCATCTGAATAAAAACAGGATGACATAGGACTTCCCCCTAAGTGCTTCTTCTTTAAAGGGCAGAAATTCTTACTGTCAAGGATTTAATTCTGAGACTAAAATAATTCTTTTGTTTATTTTGAAAATGTCTTAATTAAACACATATGCTTCTAGGCATATGCTAAAGGCCAGAAATACAGAATAAAACAAGAGCCATTCCTAACTCAGAAAAGATGTTATTCTGGTTGGAGAAATCACTTGGTTTGTACTTACTGGTCGCCGTAACTTATTATGACCAGAATGGTTCAAAGATCTCTTGGAAAGAGTTTAGAAAACTAAAATTAACTCTAAGAGAGGCAGGCAAATTCACAGATGTAAGAATATTATAGCTGATTCTGAATTCTGAGTAAGTTGATTGGATATGAAAAAGAGAAAAAAAAAAGTATTGCAGACAGTGAGAATAACACAAACCGAGATACACACACATACAAAATAATAGTTAACTTTTTAACATGATTTACACCTGATCTGAATGAGGAAGTTTTTTTTTCATGATTTTTCCCAGAAAGAAAAAATTAATCCTTACGTAGTTTTTTACATATTAAAAAAAGAATTCCTTAAAATGATTCTGTTTTGAAGAATTAAACACAGCAGGAAGAGAAAATTGATAGGTAAACTACACTAGACTGGTGGAAACTAATCTAGAAAAAAAACCAAACTGATGACTTTTCTGCTAGAATAAGTTATGATTTCCTCTTGTGTATATCTTATGTATCCTATGTATATAAAATATGATCTATGTATGGAAATCTATCTTTCCTAAATGTAAGGAAAAATGGTTACTAATTCATTTACAATACAGTCCCTTAAATCATATTTATTTTAATTATTATTGTATGTTTTCTGATAAAACTTGGCTGTCAATAAAAAGCCATAATTAATCTAAAAGTAATATGTAGGGTGGGAACTTCTAGACTAGATGATTGGATGAGGTAGATAATCAAAAGAAAAACAGGATGTATGTAAATTTCAACATTTGATTGATTAAAGTGTTTCTGGTTTATAGTAGCAGCAAGGAACCCTACATATTTTATGCTATTTACTTCAAGATTTTGAAAAAAATCAAATAGCTAATCACAATGTTTTTGCAAATTTATAGCTTATCAGGAGGAAATACTATTCCACTTTGAATACAATTCAGGTTGATTTATCTTCTGAATCACCAATTACTACTTTCTGTGAAAATGGAAATGCTCACAGAAGTCTGACAAATTTGTCAACAGTATAGCATCAGAGTAGAAATCCCTTCTGAAGGGAAGGTGAAAAGGAGGCAGAAAGATAGTAGCAGGATGAGGAATGGTTTAAACAGTACATACAAAGTCACAGTAGTAATTATGGTAGATGATTGGAAACAATTTATGATCAGAGGTTGCTGTTCCCGAGAGCTCCAATTCAGCATGAAAGAAGCAGGAAGATGAGGAGTTCCACTTTAAATTCGTTTTAAGATAATGACATATAATTCTTCAAAAATTAAAGAAGAAAATAATTTTCTGAAATTGTAATGTCTATTTCCTTTAACCCATTCTTGAGAACAGAGTATTTGCACTTATTATTTTCTTTTCTTTTCACCCTGTAATATAGCCAATAAATTGAATATGTTTTCATTTAACTATTCTCCACTTCAATTTCATTTAGTGTCATTCACAGTAATCAGGAAAATGTTTCATCATAACTTTAAAAATCATGTCTGATTTTACTCTTAACTCTCAGGAATCAACTTATACAGGATAAGAATCTACAAAACTCATGAGAATAAATGAGAACTTTTTCTCTCAATAGCATCTTTAGCTTGTTCCCTTTTTACTCACATCCCTTAACCGTGGAGATGAGATTAGACTCCAGAGACATTAAGATTCTTGCTTTTGAAGAACTGTGGAAACCTTATTATTCCACTTATAAAGCAGATTGACTATGATCCACTTTATAATCAATAATTATGTTAATAGTATTTTCAGCTTGCTTACTCAAGTGTATTGGATTAATGCCTCCTATAAATTATTGACCTAAATAATTTATATAAAAATATAAGATAAATTTGAATATCAATATCCAAAAGCTATTGAAGAAATGGAGGGATTGTTCTTAATTCTTTTCTTGCACTGAACTTGTATTAATTATATTGTATACATAGGAGTTTAAATAACTTAGTAGTATATAATATGCTTTTGGTTTATTGGTTTGTGTTTTCCTTTTTTAATTTGTAGTATAAGTTAAAATTTAAGAGTAGAGTCCACAGTTCTATATCCACAGGTTCTGCATTTGTGGATAACCAACTGGAAATATTTGAAAAAATAAAAATTAAAAGATAACAATATAACGATAAAAAATAATACAAATAAAAACACAGTATCACAACTATTTACATGGCATTTACATTGTATTAATATTAGGTACTATAAGTAACCTAGAGATGATTTAAAGTATAAGGAGGATGTGTGTAGATTATATGCAAATACTATGATCATTTTATATAAGGGACTTGAATATCCTTCAATTTTGGTATCCTCAGGGGTCCTGAAACCAGTCCCACATGGATACTGAGGGAAGACTACATGTGGATAGATATTTTTACTTTATGTAAAACACATCCTATATGTAAACTGAGAATTTGGAATTCACCCTTTCACCATCATTCCCACAGCAGTCCCAACATTAGGGCTTAATCTTAGTTAAATAGACTCTGTAGACTTTGACTCAGTCATTTATCATTTTTTTTGTGTGTGTGTTAGGAACACTCCAAATCTACTCTTTTGGTTATTTTAAAGTATACAATAACTTGTTTACTTGGTCACTCTGTTGCGCTATTAAATATTAAACCTTGTTCATTCCTTCTAACTATATCTTTGCACCCGTTAACCAGCCCGTCTTTTTCCCCCATTGCCCACTACCCTTCCCAGCCTCTGGTAACCATCATTCTACTTTCTATCTCCATGAGATCAATTGTTTTAATTTTTAGCTCCACAAGTGAGTAAGAATATGTGATATTTGTCTTTCTGTGCTTGGCTTATTTCACTTAACATAATGTTCTCCAGTTCCGTTCTTGTCATCGCAAATGACAGGATTTTATTCTTTTCTACGGCTGAATAATATTCCGCTGTGTGTATGTACCACATTTTCTTTATTCATTCATCGATGGAGACTTACGTTAATTCCAAATCTTGGCTATTGTGA
>CAUYSK010048132.1:0-16957 GCA_963575035.1 Avahi laniger
TCCCTCTGCTGGTCTTCCAGAGGCATGGAAAGAGTCCACTGTGTGTAGTCTTTACGGATAAATGACCAGAAGCTGACTTCAGAAGTGGAAAATCGGAAGGTTTTATTTTAGGAGCTACTATAGACAGCAAACTTTATGGTAGCAACTTTTCCCCAACCAAGTAATGAGTAGACATAAAATATGAAATTTTTTAGGGTGCCCAGATGTACTCAACAAAAATACCTCTCTACCAGGGAATGTTTAAAAAGTATATATTTAGGCCGGGCGTGGTGGCTCACGCCTGTAATCCTAGCACTCTGGGAGGCCTGACTCAAGGTCAGGAGTTCGAGACCAGCCTGAGCAAGAGCGAGACCCTGTCTCTACTAAAAATAGAAAGAAATTATCTGGACAACTAAAAATATATAGAGAGAAAAAATTAGCCGGGCATGGTGGCGCATGTCTGTAGTGCCAGCTACTCGGGAGGCTGACGCAGAAGGATTGCTTGAGCCCAGGAGTTTGAGGTTGCTGTGAGCTAGGCTGACGCCACGGCACTCACTCTAGCCAGGGCAACAGAGTGAGACTCTGTCTCAAAAAAATAAATAAATAATTAAATAAATTAAAAGTATACATTTAATTAAAAAGCAAAAAACTCCTCGTTAGTATAGTGGTTAGTAAAAAAAATAAACAAACAAAAAAAAGAAAAACAGAAAGTAAAAAATATGTATACATTCTTTCGAATAACTGTACTTTTTGACCATGTAGCTTTTATAACGTTTTATTTTTTAGGAATGTTATTTTATTTCAGAATGATATGGAATATTGAAGAAAAAAATTTTAATTCATACAGATTCCATACATTCTTTTCTGCACATTATTCCACATATTTATTGTTATGCTGAAAATGTTTTATAATTATATTAGACATAGCAATTTGAGCACAATACTGTAATAATTTCAAAAATTGTTAACTTAAAAAATACAGTTTGCTGTGGTAGTCCTGGCTTCCCATGCTTATTATTAACTCAACCCAGCAAGGTTGCCATATCCATAGTCTTTTTTCCTATCAATAAATGTTCATATGATTTTTATATTTTAATTTTTTTTAAGGCTGGTCAAGTGAAACAGTGGGAATGGAAAAGGAACAAAGGATGATTTTTAAAACTTATATCACTTAAAAATTTTTTTAGTTTATTAGACAGGAAGCTAAAACACCAGCCTGACTACTAGACCCCTAGTAGCCCTGCTCTTGGATTATTTATCTGTTCTGTGAATAAGTGATTTTGTTTATACAATTACCATGTAAATATGCTATGTAGTTCTGAGGAAAAACACAAGAACAAAAATTCAAGAATAAAAGGTCTTTAACTTGAACTTAAGCAGTGAGCTTCACTTTTAAAACACTAGTCAAAAATACAAATAAATCTGTGTTTATTTTCTTGTTCACCACTTCTCCTGAATTGGATCAAGTTCAGAGAGATAAAAGAACATATACCCCAAGCCAGAAAGTCTCCTAAATGGGACAAGGACATTGGAAAAGGAAATTACCCCTTAGAAAAAGCAGCACGTACCTCTGGAAAAAAGCGCTCTCTGAAGCAGTCAGGAGACCCTTCAGGTATCCACCTTTGAAATGGTTAATTCTGCTGCTGCAAGGGAGCTTCTTTGGTTTGAAACAGAACCAGGGTTCTCCAGTGTAGAGATCTGTAAAGTTACACAAGGGCAGACTCCCAGGAAGACACACGTTGCACTCAGTAGTTTCAGAAATTCTTCCTGAACGGAAGAGACTCTTGAAATAGACCCTGTCTGGTTTCTCTTTCTGTAAGTGCTGAAGAACTCTGATCCCTTCACTGGGGTGGACCAGAGATACAGACACTTTAACTTTGCCTGGCCAGAGCAAAGTAAAAAAAATCTTGTAAAACCCATTCTGGTAATCTACCACTCTGCCCACAGCCCCTGCTTGCAGCTTGGGGGAATGAATTCTGGCCTGCAGGTAGTCTCCACCATACTTCTTGGGCTTTCTTTCAAAGTCCTGCACGTGAACCAGCACCTCCAGCTGGCTTCCCACCTTGAAGAAGGCTGCAGAGTTTAAGATGACAAAGTAGCTGGAGGAAGGGTCAGTGCTCTTCACAAAGGGGACTGGGCCCACATCAGGAACCTGCCACTGCAAGGCAGCCAGTAAGGAGTCCTCTTCCACACGCTCCTGGCTGGACAGGGCCTGGTGCTCATAGCCACAGTAGGGATTCCGGCTAATTCCTGTCACTTGGGAGGAAACAAACTGCCCACTGCTGTCGATGAATGTGGCTGAAACAGTCTCACGGTCCAAGTACTGAAGAGAAAGACACAAACAACAGAAACTACCACTATAATAACTCTTTGTATATTCAGCCAAATAAATCTCTCCTTCAGTTTAAATCTGTGCAAAATCACTTAGAATGACATTGTTTCAAAAATACAATAAAATCAAAATGAAAAACAAGGACCAAGCATGGTGGCAGCACTTAGGAAGCTGAGGCGGGAGGATCACCTGGGGCCAGTTTGAGAACAGCCTGGGCAATATAGCAAGATCCCATCTGTACAAAAAATTAAAAAATTAGCCAGGCATGGTGGCACTCGCTCATAATCCCAGCTACTTGGGATGCTGCGGTGGGAGGATCATTTGAGTTCAGGAGTTTGAGGCTGCAGTAAGCTACGGTTGTGCCACTGTACTCTAGCCTGGGCAACAAAGTGAGACCCTGTCTCCCCCCAAAAAAAGGGAGAGAAATAAATTCACAGAGAGGTCCCCACACTTCTGTTGAGTTTAACCTCAGAAGTTCTGTCAGGTTCTCACAGTGAATACCAAAGAAAAATTCCACTGGGCTTCTGGCAAGAGAAAGGGAAAAGGAACCATTTTAAAATACACCAGAGCATTGTGTTCTTCTTAACAAAACCTATCCTCAAGAGAAATTATTTTACCAGAACCTAGCTTACTGGGGTTTTATCAGAGGCTAACCAACCTGAGAGAAGCCCACTCTACCTATCTGGGCCAAGAGGAAGAGAAACCAAAAGCACTGGTGAAGTTCACATCCAAGGGGCACAGACTCACCAAAGACAGAGATCTAATGGTAGAATGACAGAATGCTTCCCCTCCCCCACATATTGCTACCACATCACTAAAAGTCTATCTTTACCTGAGTTCCTTTCACCAAGTACACAGCAGGTCCAGCTTTCAAAACAAAAATCACAATACATGCTAAAAAGCAAAAACCACAATTTGAAGACACAGAGCAAGCATCAGAACCAGATTCACATATGGCAGGAATGTTAGAATTATCAGATTGTGAATTTTAAAAAACTATAATTAATATGCTAATGGCTCTAAATGGAAAAAGCCCACAAGCAAGAATAGATGGGCTTTGTAAAACAGAGACACAGAAATCCTAAGAAAGAACCAAAACGAAATGCTAGAGATCAAACATACTGTGAGAGAAATGAAAAATGCCTCTGATGGGTTCATTAGGAGCCTAAACACAGCTGAAGAAAGAGTCTCTGAGCTTGAGGATATTCCAACAGAAATTTCCAAAACAGAAAAGTGAAGAGACAAAAGACTGAAAGACAGAACACTCATGAGCTGTGGCACCACTATGAAACGTGTGACTTGCACATAATGAACATACCAGACAAAGGAAAAAAAGGAACAGAAGAAATACTGGAAGCGATAATGACTGAGGATTTCCCAAGTTAACGTAAGACACCAAACCACATATCCAAAAAGCTAAGGGACTAGCAAGCAGGATAAGTGCCCCAAAAAACTATACCTAGGCCTATCATATTCAAACTGTAGAAAAATCAAAGATAAAGAAAAAAATCTTAAAAGAAGATACAGGAAAAAAACCACCTTACTTACAGAGGAGCAAGAAAAGAATTACACCTGACTTGCCCTTGAAAACCGTGCAAACAAGAAGAAAGTGGAGTGAAATTAAGTGCTGATAGAAAAAAAAAACACTCATCAACCTAGAATTCTAATTCTGTAACCTGCAAAATTATTCTTCAAAAGTGAAGGAGAAAAAGATTCTCAGACAAACAAAAACTGAGTTAAGTTGTTGCCAGTAGCCTGCCTTGTAAGAAATGTTAAAAGAAATCCTTCACAAAGAAGGAAAAAGATGTAACTCAGAGACTCAAATCTACATAAAGAAGAACATCAGAGAAGGAATAAGTGAAGGTAAAATAAAAAGTTTTATTTTTCTTATTCTTAGTTGATTTAACAGATAACAGTTTATTCAGAATAATAGCAACAATGTATTTGATTATGTATTCATATATAAATATATATGTTTATATGTATGCTTACATATAAGTGAAATAGATGACAGCAATACACAAGTAACAGGAGGGAGGAATTTGACCCTTGAACGACATTTGACCATTGAACGACACAGGAGTTAGGCGTATTGATCCCTGTGCAGTCAAAAATCCATATATAACTTTTTTTTTTTTGAGACAGAGCCTGGCTCTATTGCCTGGGCTAGAGTGTTGTGGCGTCAGCCTAGCTCACAGCAACCTCAAACTCTTGGGCTCAAGCGATCCTCCTGCCTCATCCTCCCAAGTAGCTGGGACTACAGGCATGTACCACCATGCCTGGCTAATTTTTTCTATGTATATATTTTTAGTTGTCCAGATAATTTTCTTTCTACTTTTAGTAGAGACGGGGTCTCGCTCTTGCTCAGGCTGGTCTCGAACCCCTGACCTTGAGCAATTCACCCGCCTCAGCCTCTCAGAGTGCTAGGATTACAGGCGTGAGTCACCACGCCCGGCCTTTCTAGGTTTTCTGATGAGAATATCTATACTGCCTAAACATATTTACAAACATCAGTGGCGAGTATTTGAAATATATTATGAGGAATTGTCAGAAATTCTGGGTCTCATGTAAATGTCTTGCTGACTATTAAAGAGAATGCTCCAGGCTCCCCCATCTGCGCATAAAATATTAGGGAAAGAGTCCAGGATTGGAAGCCGGAGCATTCCATGGCTCCACGATTCACTCAGTCTGACTTTTGGCAAATCATTGAATCTCTCTGAGTTTTAGGATGGTAAGAACAGTTTCTTCCACTTTAAGGAGTGGCAGTAAGGTCAGATGAAATGATAGCTGTGAAAGCCCTTCAAAATTATGAAGCATTATAACAGGTAAGGAGTTATCATTACTATGGCATAAACTTGCTAATATCTTGAAAAGGGCAATAAGTGAATAGCAGCTTTCTGTGTCTACCAACCTCCATGACTCTGAAAGTAGAATATGATAAACCATGTTCAAGAACATAGACATTTGCGAACTCAGACAGACCTGAATTTGAGCTCTGGCCCTGTCACTTGCTAGCAGCGTGACCTTGGGCAGGTTACCTAGCCCTTCTGTGCCTCACTTTCCCCATCTCTAAAATGAGGGTAAGGAGTAGTCTCTACCTCTCAAAGATGTGAGCATAAAATGAGATTATGCATTTTAAAAGTGCTTAGCAGAGAGCTTAGTAATATTTGCCACTGTTTTTTCCTCCTAAATCAGAATGAGCTTTTAGACTCCTTAAAATGCAGTCAGAGAGGCCACTCCTGAGTCCCTCCCCCAAAAGGCTGGGTGGGAGCATTAGAGAAAGTCCTCAATCCCTAGGTAAACATTGAGAGCAACGGAGAGGGCCCTGAAGCTTCATATTGCACCCAGAGCAGGCAGTAGTGGAAGCAGCTGCTAAAGTAGAGGAAAATATTCTTCCCAGGGATAGAAAACCTGCAAACTGACCTGCCGAGTGGTCTTCAGACACAGCCCCAAGTCAAGGCCACTCTGGGGAGCATCATGTCTGCAAACGAACCTAAGAGAAGCTTGCCTCTTTGTTTTCTTTAACACACAGCAGTGATTAACTCCCTGGAAGACCTCATCCACCACTCATTAGGGCCAGAATATCACAGAGAAGGCGAATCACAATACATCGGTTTCAGAATGTTTCCTACAGGCCAAGGGCCTTCAGCTCACCCGTGTGGATGAAGGTGTGTTTCTTCATATCTGACTTCTGGTGGAACCTCTTGCCACAGTACTGACAGGGGTAGGGCCGGGTGTCTGAGTGGATGAGCAGGTGTGTGGACAGTGTGGATGACCTCTTGAAGCTCTTGCCACAGATCTTACAGTCAAAGCTCCGTTCCTGCAGAGAGAAAGACGCGGCACTCCTGCTGTTGTCACCTAGGCTGCTACTCCCCTCACCATAGCCTGCCTCTAAAATCCCAAAATCCAGCACTCTCCTTCCGTATAACCTGCCCCGTCATCCTCAGGACCCCATTTATATCCAGTCTCCACACTCCGCGCCCCTATCCTTTGACACCCACCACCCTGCAACACTTTTTCTATCAAAACACTTTTTACCCACAACCCTCCACACCCCATGGCAAAAACATATCCACACCCTGCTTTTTTGACACCCATTTACACACACTTCTCCACCCTCCTCAACAAGAGGCTTAGACCTCAGTCACTTGAGATGCTCACCTCCCCCCAGCCAGTGTGGGTGTGGGGGGAGATGGACTGATACTTTTTAGTTGATAAGACTTTGTTCTTTTTATTATTATCATGTTTATTCTTTTTTCTTTCCTAGAGGTAAAATTCACAAAATTTTTAGTTAATAGGACTTTGTAAGTAAGCGTTCTCCTATTCTAGCTAGTTAGTAGGGTATTGATTTGCTTATCTACCCTCTGTCTCTCAGCTAAACTGTAATCTCCACGAGGGCAAGGACCTTGTGTGATACAGGATTCTCAAGTACTTGGCACCTGGAAGTTAGGCAACAGATATTAACAAACGAATGAATGAAACAATAGCGGAGTAGATATGCTACTGGGTGCTCTGAATGAGCTGAGATCCTGCATTTGCAGTTGAGAGGGGTCAATGCAGATTAAGTGACAACCATTTGGTGAAAAGAAGCCACAAAAAGCAACAGCTAATATATCTGATATGTCAGCAGCACGAGTCCGTGCAAACCTTCCTCAGAGTAATGATTGAAATCGTACTTTCCAGGTTCACAATGATGAGACACCAAAATCTATGCTGTCCTCAAGTCCTGAGCCGGCCACCACCTACTTTCCCCACATATCTACACCAGGGCAAGGGGTTGGAGGAGAAGACTGGAAGCAGCTGGGAGAAAACAGCCAGGCGGAGAGCTGCTGCTGCTGCACGGACAGGATCCCCGAGCGCAAAGACCTAAGCAGAGCTGCGCTGGCCGTGCGCTCCGCGCTTACCTGCGAGTGCACGGCTTTGTGCTGCTCCAGGCTCACCGCGTGCCCGAAGGTCTTGCCGCACATCTCGCAGGCAAAGGGTCTGGTGCCGCTGTGGGACCTGCGCACGTGCACCTCGAGCCCGTGCGGAGTGGAGAACACCTGAGGTGGGTGGGGCCGGGGAGAAGGCCGCTGAGAGGGGCCGCGGGGCGCGGGGGCTGGAGGCGCGCGGGCCGGGGATGCGGGCGCGTGGCCAGCGAGGCCGGGAGTGCGAGAGCCTCACCTTGCTGCACTTGATGCACTTGTAGGAGCCGCCGCCCAGCAGCAGGCGGGTGCACAGCAGTTCGGACTCCACCTTGACGCCAGCGCCCTTGTCCCGGTGCAGCCCGTGGCCACGCTCTGAATACAGCCCGCCCGCCGCTGCTGTCGACCGCTCATACAGGCCGGCTGCCGCGGGCCCGAAGTCGCCGTAGAGCCCCAGGCCCGCGCTGCTAGCGGCGCCGCCCCCTGCGCGACAGCTCCCTGGCGCCCCAGCCCCCGCGCCGCCCGCAGCCCGCTCTGGGCCGTACAGCGCGGCCGGGTGGCCCGGCTCCGGGGTGCGTTCGCAGAAGAGGCCCAGGCCCGCAGCACGCTCCAGGGCCGCGCACGGCCGGTAGCTCTGCACCAGGTGCCGCAGGTCAGAACCCGCCAGGCCGCTCCACGAGTACGGCTTATAAGGCAGGGGGAAGGGCTGGGCTTCGTCCAGCGACTGGCACATCGACTTCTCCGAGGCTGTGGAGGCACAAGAGGGCGTCCGGTCAGGCTTTAGACGGCGGGGTGGAGGCCGCCCGGCGGCGCCTGAGGGCTTGGCGTGTTTGCAGACTGCGGGGCACGCAGAACGTGAGCAGAACACGGCCAGGGGCTGCGCTAGCTGCTGGGCACGCCCCAGGGTAAAACGCGGCCGGGGCCCTGGGGTCTCTGGGGCGCTGGAGGCGACAGGGCAACAGACAACTTAAATGACCTCGAGTGAGGAGAGAGGTAAAATCTGTGCGAGGATGGCGGCAGCGCTGGGCGTTACGAGGATGTTTCCTGGCTGAACCCTGGCACCTAGAAGTCCCACGGGGAAAGGTGCGTCAGTAGGTGCTCGGAGGTGAGCTATCCTGGAGGAGCAGGCGGCGACTGTTCCGGCCCTGGACAGCGCTCCTGCGCGGAGGTCCAGCCACCAGCTCCCGCACTCTCCCAGCCCCTACATGTTCTTAATCCTTTTTCTTCTCGGGATCCATGAGCAAGGAGGGAGAGACTCAATAAAACGCGGCCCCGGACTACCTGAAACGTGTATCTGAAAAAACCGGAAGTTTCCTCGAAGTTAAGTGTCCAGAGCAGATAGCAAACGGGCAGCGGGAAAGGAGCTTTGGGCTTGAACTGCCCACCAAATACTCCCCATTCCCATTCCTGTTACAGTTTGATGGAGGGAAAAACTAGAACTTCTCAATTTCTCAGAGAATGATTTTATAATTATTCATAAGGTTTAGCCACCACCTGCAAGGGGAACAGCTTCCTGAATCCTCGGCCTGCTGCACGTCCACCCACGTGAATTTTGCTAAAACTAGATACCAAACGAATCTGACACAAACACACACACACACGCACTCCAGTCCAGGCTTGCCGCTTCATTGAGAGGCTGTACCCCGAGTTTCGGTCGGAGGCGTTCCAGCGGCACCCATTCCTTGCCGGGCCATTTAGTGCATTGCCAGGAGGAGCCCTCCTGCCGCGGGCTCCCCGACGCACTCGCTGAGCCATGGGTTTAGCCAAGTCAACTCACTGAGTGTGGAATGGGTAGTGGTGGCCGTAGTATCTTATAAAACTAGTAAATACAATCTGGATATAACGGGCCTTGGCAGAAGCGGTCTGGTCTGCTCATTCGTTCCCGCGGCCAGGACCCGAGACGCCCCCCGCGCCCCCGCCCTACCCCCCCAAAGTGCAGTCACTCGGTTTGCCCGAAGCTGGTTTGCTCTCTAGAGTGAAACCCAAGGCTGGTCCCCTGAGGCTGCGTGAACCTGGCAAAACGAAAAATGAAACAGGCCCCCAGTCGGCTCCTACGAAGACCAAGCAACAGGCTGAGATTTTCGTCCCGGACCGCTTCCGCCTGGCGCCTATCCCTGCCAGGCCCAGAATGCCCAGGCCTCCGTTTGGTTGAGGCTTGCAGGTCTAGATTCTGGGATCCTAGCACTTTCTAAACAATCTGCTCTGGTCAGAAAACGAAATGTCGACATTGCTGCCAGTCGAGACCGCTGGTTTGTTTTCTCTCACCGGCCAGCTCTGCGCAAACGCGTGTAAGGGACAAGCAGCCAGGGTCTCACCGCCTTGGATGAAGGCAATAGATCGGGCGTGCAAGTTGCCGGGAGCTCAGAGAAGCCAGATGCCTCCCCACTGGGCTCCTTCCCCCACGAACAAGCTCCCTGCTCCTGGAAAGACTCTCCGTCCCCCGTTTAGCATTTCTACACCCAAGGTCATGGCGATTCCCTCCTCGCCGCGGGGTCCCTGCGGTCCCCGCCCTAGGAGCTCCCAACGGGCCCCTACCTGGAGACACGGAGGGCGACGGAGGCCTCCAGAAGTCCTCAAACTCCGAGCTCTGATCGCAGACGCTGCCCTCGCAGCTGTCTGGGGACCCGGAGGCTCTGTCGGGGCCCTCGGTCAGCTGCGACTCGGGGGACAAACGGTCCCGGGCCTCCGCCTTAGCCCCGCCTGCACTGGAAGTGCTGTCTGCGGAGAGGAGGTAGGAGAGGGGTTCAGGCTGGGCCCTGCTGAGCCTGATGGTTCTGGAGCGGCGCCCTCCAGACCGTGGAACTCAAGCGTCCCCTCTCCTCCCAGACCCGGCCGGGAACCTTCCCGGATCCGAGGGCAGGTGCAGAGGGGCGGTAGCACCTAGGCGACAAGCCCAGGAGGAACCAGGACAGAGGAAACAAAAACGGCAGCAAACGGGGCGTTGGGGCCGCCCTCCCAGTTCCCGGAGAATGGTGTGGCCGGGTGCAGAGTAAGCGTCCCTGAGGGTAGCCCCGCCTGGCCCGCGAGCGCCTCGCACCTGCTCGGCTGGGCGTCGGTACATTCTCCAAACGGAGGGAATAGTCTGCTCCTGGAGAGCGCGGCTGGTGGTAGCTGTGAGCCTTCTTGCTCTTGACGAGGAATGAGCGCGGCATGGTGGCTTGGCGCTCTCCCCACTCCGCTCCAAGGGTCCCTGGGGCAGCCGTCAGCCCACGGTCACTCCGAGTGCTTGCTCAGCTCCAGCCCGGCAGAGACCTGAGAGGGGAAGAAAACCGGGTGCAAACGCAAGTCAGCACTCTCCCGGGCCGGGGGCTGGGCACCCAGGCGGAGGGAGAGCGTGGGCCAGAGAGGAGTAAAGAAGGACCGCGGGAGGAGGGGCTTGGCCCCGCTGCGCCGCGCTCACCAGGTGGCACTCGGACAGGTGGCGCGAGCCCGTTGCCGCCGCCGCCACTGCCACAGCTCAGCTGCAAAAACTGTCCTGCGGCCCTGGCTCAGGCCCCTTTCCTCTGCCCTGCCCACGCCCCCCCGCCCCTCCCCTTCCCTAGCAAAGCCAGTTCCCGAAATCAAACTCTCCGGAGAGTGGTAGTCCCCAACGGATCGGTTGCCCCAACTCGATCTGCTTGGCTCTGCTTTGCGGCCGGGAAGGGAGGGTGGAGACGCGCGGATCAGTTTAGGGGCCGGGGATGCGTCGTGGTCGAGGACCCGGAAGGGGCAAGGAGCCAAGACCTTCAGGAGCCCGCTGCAGACTGGAGAGAAAGGGGGACAGGGGCGGCGCGCACTAGACAGGACTGAAGGGCGGGGTTGGGGGGACAGTAGCGGAGGGACCGGGGGCAGCTGAGGCCTGAGAAGGGAGGCGGGAGAGCAGAGGGACAGGAAGGTGAGGGGAGTGGCCGAGGATCAACCCCCGCCCCGGGAGAAACTCGCATCCGGTAATCCCACTCGCCCCTCACTCGTGCCCCACGTGGGGAAACAGTTGGCCCCGGAGCTGCGAGTGTGGCGGGCACAGGCCGGAGCCGCGTCGAGACACCCCAGACGATAGAGACCTAACCTCGGAAACCAGGTCCCGGGAAAAGGCATTTTCCGTTCTGTCCCCAAAAATCTTGTCCTAGGTAAATGGAGCCCGATCCACGCACGCTGACTGGGAAGTGCGCTGTGTCCCAAGTCCGAGGTGCTCCGACAGTTTAGAGGACAAATAAGACGCCAGAGCTCTCAGGCTGCACTGGCAGTAGCCAGAAAGCCGGGGTTCGGGCGCGAGCCCCAGGGCAGCTAGCTGTCCGCTGCGTCGCTCTCGTTAACCCCAATCAGTTCACCTAATCCTGGGTCGAAATCTGAGCCTGACGTGGAGGAGGGGCTGCGCCTCCAGCTCAGCTCCCGGCCGGCTCCGGGGGCGGGACCCCGTGGCCAAAGAGGTCTGGGGTAAACGAATCTGCCTTCCTCCGGGCCGAAGGCGATGCGGTCTGAGCTCACTCACGAGCTGCAGCCCATTCGGGTTCAGCAGCTCTCTTTGGGCTCGGCTGGTTCAGAAACAAGGGCGCTGAGAACTCTGGGCTGGGTCAGGACCCCAGTCCTTGGCCTTCGCGCAGTGTAGACTGCGAGACTAGGAGCCGCTGGGCGCCCAGGGCCAGAAGCAGGGCACAGTATAAGTCCGTCCGTCGGCGCTCTTGGCTCAAAATGAGTCTTCAGGGACTCAGTCCGTGGAGGTTGCACGCCCCCTTTTCCAGATCCGCAGCCTCGTGGTGTCCCCTTCCCCAGAGAAGGAGTTGGGACAGACCTGGGACAAAAGACGGCTGGGACATGGTCGTGAGGCCCCAGCGACGTTTCCCGCGACCTAAACGCCAGAATGCCCCTAGGGGTGAAGGTGCCATCGCCTTCGTCTGGATTGGCGTCCACGGCCGGGGTTCTGCCGCTTCCTGCACTCCTTGGCCGTACAATTAGACCCCACAAACGCTAAAAACAAGTCTTTAAAAAACCATGAAACTGGGAAGAAAAGGAAAACGGGGTGAAGCTATCCCAAGAGTGTCACTGCGGTTTAGACCTGCGTTGGCTGGGAGCGGGGCGTGTGCGGGGCGGGGTAGCTGTCAGCAACCGCGCTGGGTCTGAGCTGGCAGGGACCACGAGAGACGAGGCGAACCAGGCGGCCTGCCCCCTGGGCGGCAAACCCTTGCCTCCCTCGCTCCCTGCCCGCTTTGCTGGTTGCGGGGGTGGCGATGCAGGAGGTAGAGGGTGTTAGGGCTGAGGGCCCAGCGCGTGGGAAGGCAACCCCGCGTTGCAGCTGGTGGCCGCGAGGCGGGGCGGCCCCCCCAGCGCACGCAGGCCCTCCCGGCCTCTCCTCGTGATCTGGACCCGGGAAGGCGGGCGCCGAAGGCGCTGAGGGGGCGGCCTCGCAAGCCCAGCTGCCCCCGGCCCCCCACCAGATGTTTCCTTCCCTGGTGGATTCCGCTCTCCGGCTGAACCACTGGACCGTCTGGCACGGTCCCCGTGCTCCACATTTCCAGTCCTGCTGCGCGAGTCGCGCCCTAACCCGGTGACCAGAGCTCTCCGGCTCACGCACAGCTGCCGGCAGCAAGTGGGAACCCGGCTGTGCCCTCTGGTCGCCCCCGCAGCGCCAGAGACCTGCGGGTCTCCGTGGCTGACCCCCGCCAGGACGGGAGATGCAGAACTGGCTCAGCGGACCTACCTGCGAGGTCAGGGCGCGGGCACCGCGCTCCTAAAGTTTTCAAACGGAATCTTGCTTTCGGGAGAGACCGCTCTGTGTCTCTCTCTCTTTTTTTTTAATCTTCTTCCGAGCTCAGCCCCCAAAACCACAAGCTTCACTTCCTGAGCGTTACAGAGTAGCTCGCATAGCCCTCTTAGATCTGCTCCCCAACCTCCCCCCCACCGCGGGCGGCCGGGCGGGCTCCTCTTTTGAGCAAGAGGTTAGGCGGCGGGCGGGGTCCTGCCCTTCCAGCCCGCGTCCCGGGCGCCCCTTCACGGCCCTCCCCGTTTTTTCTCTGTGGGACGGCGGGGCATGGGGGAACCCGTAGGTCCGGACACGCAGGCACTAGAAATGACTCGAAATAAAATGAACTATTCTTGGCTCCTGGGAGACTTCCGCAGCGAGAAGAAGTCACAGATTCAGGACACAGATTGACTGGAGCGCGAGGCGTGGGGGCGCCCCGCTCCGAGGAAGCCTCTTCGCTCCCCTGGTCACGATCTCCCCCAACCCCGATGCCTGCTTGGGCTGCGCCACCCCCGGGTCGGGCCGTGAATCACCGGCCCGCGGTGCCGCCGGCCTGGAGCCCGGCAAGTGGCCACGGCGTCCGCAGAGCGAAACCTGCCCCGCGGCCCCGAAATAGCTTGTTGTGGAAACACTTCGGGATAAATACGCCCAACGAGGCTGAAAATACCTTGACACCCAATCCGAGAGGTTTGCTCATTTCCCTTCGGATTTAGGTAATGGTTAAATTTGGAAGAGGTGGGCGAGCGCCGAGCCCCCGGCGGAGAGGGCCCTGGCGGCGCGTCCCTCGGGCGCCCGGCGGGACCGGTGGGCGCACCCTCGCGGCGCAGCTCGCCAGCTCTCCACTGGGTCCGCTCAGCCTTCGGCTAATTTCCGGTGGTCGGAGCTGCGAAATTAAAGGCCGCGCGGGAGGGAGCGCGCGGGGGCAGCGACGGCGGCTGCTGGGCTGACCCCGCCCTGCCCGGCAAGCCAGGGAAAGCGGGACCGCGCGCCGCGACTCTGCCGCCGCCTGAGGTCGTACCCAGGCACCTGGTCCTAGGGGGAGCAGTAAAGCGCCGTAAAAGCACAACCTGCCGACTACTGAAAAATAAACCTCTCGGATTGTGTGTTTCGTGAGGGTAGGTACTGAATCTTGATCATGTGTCCTCGGTAGGCTCTGCGAACTGAATAAATGAATGGGATTAATTAGTTACTTAATTCTATTAATAGAACTAGGAAAAAACCCTTTAAAACCTTGTCCATAAACAAATTAAATGCAGCGACCTCCAGTGCTAGATGGTATGCCACGGTCCATAGTGTGTGGCCTGCTGTGTATACTCAAAGCCTGTGCTTTTTCCTGATGGTGATGGATGTCCTTGTAATCACATTACTTTTCCGAATGGATTGAGTTGGATTTTGATCACTACTTCCTGCACAATAAACCTCCAATGTCAGACGAGCAGAAGTGGATGGTGTTCCCCAGCTCTCGCGAAATAACTACCGTATTTTAGATTAATCCAAAGCTGTCATGGGTGAAAAATATCCTTTAATGCCCTTTCCCTAGAAAGTAGTTTTTTAAAATTAATTTTATTTTGCATTGTAAATTTAAACATTTATGGAAAATATTTGATTAGCACAGGAGTGCTTCAAGGACGCTTTAATAAATTAGACGTTTCATTCAGCATGGCCTATGCCTGTAATGTAGGCTAGACACACATTTTGTCTGCCTATCTGTCCTCCTTACACTACTGTTCCCTTGCTCAACACGCTGTTTATAAATAAATGCAGACGTAAGCAATCTTAGAAAGATTACAAATACTAGATTAGCTGAAGGGAAATTAAGGACGTTTTGCTAAAATTTTATTTCTGGTGTGCTTTGTCCTGGCCTAACGTATAAAAATCTCAAAGTAGGCAGGGCGCGGTGGCTCACGCCTGTAATCCTAGCTCTCTGGGAGGCCGAGGCGGGCGGATTGTTTGAGCTCAGGAGTTCGAGACCAGCCTGAGCAAGAGCGAGACTCCGTCTCTACTAAAATTAGAAAGAAATTAATCGGACAACTAAAAATATATAGAAAAAATTAGCCTGGCATGGTGGCGCATGCCTGTAGTCCCAGCTACTCGGGAGGCTGAGGCAGAAGGATTGCTTGAGCCCAGGAGTTTGAGGTTGCTGTGAGCTAGGCTGACACCATGGCACTCTAGCCAGGGCAACACAGTGAAACTCTGTCTCAAAAAAAAAAAAAAAATCTCAAAGTGGTTCAAAAACAAATCTTTCCCTTATTCCTTTCTAACCTACTGAACATCAGAAAAAGGCAAATTTTTAAAAGAAAATGATAAATGGGACACAATAAAATTTCTTATCAACCAAGTTCTAGAGAAATGGCTGAACCATTTCCTTTGCACATTATCAAGGTCAAAGTCAAACTGCTTGAAAAGGTGTCATGGCTATTTAATAATTTAGTTGAATGTTGGTGTTTGAAGTCTCAGAGAACTTGGGAGAGCCTATAAAGGAGGAAATAAGCACCTTGAGCAGTATCCACTTAGAATAAATCTCTTCCATTCAGATTTAATTTAGTCATACTGCTTTCCATTTGCCCTTCATAGTCTCTAGGAATTTCTGAGTTTGCAAAATAAACCTGGAAACTGGCACAGGGATACCCAGAGAGGAACAGGTGGGAGAAAGATGGCGCTGCATCTCCCTTTATGTCTTTTACATTTTGAACCATGTAGATGTATTACTAATTCAGATAAATACACATTAAAATTATCTAATTAGTGAGGTCGGGTCATCTCCCAGATGTATAGTGTTGAAGTGTGACTCCCACACTTGGGGGAGCATAGGAGAAAGGTAAGAAGAGGGGAACCCAGAGCCATTAAGAACCTTGCCAAGGAGCAGTAAAGAGCCAGGACTAGAAGTAATAAGAACCTCTTCTCACTACTCCAAACTACCTCTTGTTTACTACTAAACTGAGGGGGAAGAGAGTAAGACACACCCCACACACATTTTTAAAAGCTCGAAGGAATCCGCCCCAACCCCATATATTCCTTTGGGCTGAAATAGATCTAATGATAAACAAAATGTATATTTAGGGCATAATTTTCTATAAACAGGTGCTTTCTTAAAGAATTTTAAATTTACTAATTTTTCAGCAATTTATTAATTGCTTCTATACAACAATAATAATATATTTGTAGATACTAACAAGTGACCTTCTCATATCACAAACATTTCCAAGCTCTGGCCACTGACCCATTTGTTTCAAGCAGTGTCTCATAGATCAGAATTTCCCTGCAACAAAAGATTTGAGACATTTAAAAAAAGAAAATGTGACAGAATATTACCAGTCTCTTGTTTATTTTTTCCACAAAGCTTCACAGTTATGATCTTAGTTCTGTTGAGGGGGACGTGGGAATAATGGGTGATCCTGAAACCCCAGAGAGAGACAATGCCCCCATTTCTAGCACACATTTCTGTAATGTTTGCCTTGTTTGATCCTCCCAGTGATCCTATCTGGAGGAGAAAAGAAGATTTTGTGAACAGGCATTTTAAAGACAGTCAGACATGATTATCAATCTCTGTTCTGCCAGTACAAACTTTGAGACCTTGGGCAAGTTAGCTAAACTCTCCCAGCCTCTGTTTCTTACCTGTAAAGTCAGAATACTAGTACCTACCTTGTAAGACTTGTGGGGTAATTCTTTGATTTCTACACTTCACAGGTTCATCTGGGTGACAGAAATGGAAGAATGCTGCAAGTGAAGGTGTCCTAGGTTTTGAAAAATAGATATTTTTCATTGTAAGTTATATTACATACAATCTGATAAAGAAAGAAAAGAATAAAGCCCAGTAAAACAACATTCCAGTAGTCTTGCTCTGTTCTTTAAAAGAAAATTGTGATAAGGCCAGGTGTGGTGGCCCATGCCTATAATTCCAGCATTTTGGGAGGCAGAGGCAGGAGGATTGCTTGAGTCCAGGAATTCAAGACCAGCCTGGACAACATAGTGAGACCCAGTCTCTATTATTTAAACAAAAATTTTAAAAGTTTAAAAAATTGGCCG
>CAUYSK010048134.1:0-14068 GCA_963575035.1 Avahi laniger
GAACCCTGAGTGAATTTAAGATAAAAAGAGAGGAAAAATGAGTACTGTCAGTCATCCCTCCATATCCATATCCGTGAGAGATTGGTTCCAGGAACACCACTGCTACCCCACCAACCCACCACAGAGATTGAACAACAACGACAACAAAACTCCAGGGGACGGCTGTGGTGGCTTACGCCTGTAATCATAGCACCTATAATCACAGCGCTCTGGGAGGCCAGCGGGGCAGGGGGATCACTTGAGCTCAGGAGTTCCAGACCAGCCTGGGCAAGAGTGAGATCCCATCTCTACTAAAAATTGGGGAAAAAATTAGCCAGGCATGGTGTCATGTGCCTATAGTCCCAACTACTCAGGAGGCTGAGGCAGGAGGATGGCTTCAGCCCAGGAGTTTGAAGTTACTGTGAGCTAGGCTGATGCCATGGTACTCTAGCCTGGGTAATAGAGCAAGACTCCGTCTCAAAAAAGAAAAAAGAAAGAAAGAAACCTCCAGGGATGCTCGAGTCCCTTATATAAAATGGCACAGTATTTATACTCTTCCTATATACTTTAAATCATTTTTGGATTACTTACAACACCTAATACAATGCAAATGGCTGCTATATGTACTGTTTAGATAACAATGACAAGGGAAAAAGTCTGTAAATGTGCAGTACTGACACAGCTGTCCATTTTTTTCCCCAAATACTTTTGATCCACATTTGCTTAAATCCTCAGATGACGAACTCAAAGATATGGAGCACTGACTCTAATGTATAGAGAGCATTAGTGTAGTTTTGCTATAAAGGAATACAGAGAAAAATGGGGCGGTAGAAGGCAATATAACTGAGATTTTTCAGTCATTGGTGGAGCAAGGTATTTTGGTGATATCTCATTTTCCTCCCAAACTTTTTTCTTCATCCTCTTTATGTTCTTTACATTTTCTGGCTAAAAGGTGACTTTTTGTGTGTGTGAGTGCTTGTTTTAGATGATTTTGGAGTTTTCTGCATGATGAAATTTTGAATCAGGAAAGCTGACATTTCACAGGATGGATTGAATTCCCTACTGGGACTTTTTCTTGGATGGCTCTAATGAAAAACAGTTCTTAATGATGATTTTATTTAAAGCTATTAATGCTACTTACACCAGCTAGCCTTACAAAGATTGGTATTATAATACTGTCTTATTATCATTTTTGTAAACGTTTTTTGTTTCAAAGGATATATTCTTAAAACTAACAATCTCTAGTAGTCATATTAACTGTTGGTCTGTTTTCCTATTCAGTTAACTATGTACAGCTTCTTCGTATTTTTGTACATGTAATAGCCTTCATGGTCATAAATTGCCGCATCATTTTGCTCTTCTGATATTAATACCAACTGTACATTTATACTTTACCAACTATGGGATTTCAACATTGACTAAAGCAAATGGAAAATTTTATTCTAATTTACATTACTAATATTTGCCTATACAGTCATGTATCATTTAACAGTGTTCATACATACTGGAAAATAGGTCATTGTGTGAACACAATAGAATGTACTTAAGCCTAAATGGTACAGCTTGCTACATACCTAGGTCTTGCTCCTAAGCTGTACACAATGTTACGGTACTGAATACTGTAGGCAATTGTAACACTGTGATATATGTATATCTAACCATATATAAACAGAAAAGACATAGTAAAAATGCAGTATTATCTTATAAGACTACCTTTATATATGGGGTCTGTCATTGACAAAACGTCGTCATTATGCAGCACATGACTACTTGATAGTGAATATTTAGATATTAAAAATAAATCTGAATTACATACCTTATTCATATTGTTGACATTATTACCCCGATAGATATAATATTAAACTTACGTAGCAATTAACCATGTTCAGTTTAGGAATGCCAAAACTGATTTGAAGTAGGGATTCAGTTATTAGACCAAAGCCTATAGTTGAACTTTGTCCCTAGTTTTATTTTGCCATGAAAAGATTCAGTAGTTGTTACAACCAAGCCATAGTGTGACTTCCTGCTTGTCTGTCTTCTACTGCTGTTCCCCATACCTGCTGTCCTTTGGCCTCAGTGACCTTTTTTGTTCTTGACCTTTACACTAGGTATTTGCTCTTCCTGAAACACTTTCCGTGGATCTTTTAGGTTTAGTGTCAATATGTCCTCTCAGAGGGTTTTTCTGTCTACCAGTCTAAACTGGCTAATCTTTTTACCCTATTTTGATTTTTGCGTGTCTTATCTGACTTTTCAGTTCTTTATTTTCTCTACCCACTAGAATGCAAGTTCTGCAAGCTACATTGATTGCTAGCCTCTGCCTAGCACAATGAAAGCATTCAATAAACTAGCTGTTTAATTGGTGGAGTGATTGTACCCTATGTTACCAATCACAAAGTAACGTATAATTTTTCATTTTATTTTTAAAGCAGACTTCCGAGAAGTAGGTGACGCTGGTATTACTATCTTTCTTTCCCATTCATTCATCTTTTTGTTGCTTTTACACTTGTTTTAAATGACGAAACAACTCAAGGCTGTTATTTGCCCATGATCACATTCATAAGAGCCAGGACTTTAAAAACTTAAGTCTTGGCTTAGTTTTCATTTTATCAGTTGTTTTCTAGTACAGATCAAAAGTGGCTAAGGGAAAGTTCTAAAATATAATCAATGTCAGTTAATCTCAGTTAATATCTAGATTGCTTTAAACCTTCTAATATACTTTTAAAACAATATATGGTGCTACATAAATCATTTAGTCAAATCTGAACTGTTTGCTTTGATAGCAAGTTTTTAAATATTCTTTCACTAGGGAACAAAGAATGGTCAGGAAAGTGGAGTTGAAATTGGAATTGACACAATTCAGTTTGGTGCTCCAGCATCGAATGGTAATGAAAATGATGTTGTTCCTGTGCTTTCGGAAAAGTCTGCTGATAAAATACATGAACCTAAAGAACAACGGCAGAAGCAGCCACGGGCAGGACCTATCAAAGCCCAGAAAGTAAATATAATTTATAATCCTTATATAATTTATGGAAGCCGCTGACACTTATAAAGAACAAATAATCGCTTTAAAATTGAATTTAGTTTTTAATGAATGTCTTTGATCATGATGCATTTTTGTCATAAGCATTTGACTTTAGCTTCCAGATTTGAGTCCAGTAGAAAACAAAGAACATAAACCTGGTCCCATTGGAAAGGAGCGTTCATTAAAAAATAGAAAAGTGAAAGATGCCCAACAGGTGGAACCAGAAGGACAAGAGAAGCCAAGCCCTGCTATGGTCAGAAGCACAGATGCTGTCACAACAAAGGAAACCAAATCAGTCTCAGAAATGTCTACTGAGATAGGAACAATGATCTCGGTATCATCTGCAGAATATGGCACTAACGCAAAGGTAAGCAGCGTGCAGTGATTACCAGTCCAATAGGTGTAAACCATAGGAAGAACAGCAACAGTATACTTTTACTTTTTTTTTTTTCCTTTTGACTATGTCATATAATTCTGTAGACTATTTGGGTTCTTATTTCTACAGAGAAGATTTTATTTCATTGAGCGCACGTGTGATCCAAAGAAATTCTTTATAGTAAATTATATTTATTTTTGTGGAAATTTCTTCTACTTTTAATTCTGGACTGTTTGAGTAGCTTCAAGTGAAAAATGTCTACACAGAATTGGAATACTTTTCATTGGGTTTATAGTCTTCCAAAGATGGCTCTGTTTTACTTTTAGTATGTTCATACAATTACAGTAGAGCCTTATCTTTCCCACTGGTGAGGCTCTAAAATCAGGAAGTAAGGCAGACTTTTAGTAACTCCAGTAGAGCCAGTTTTCGTTCATGGTTGGAACAGATCACTCTTTCTTTGGTGGAGCACTAGAGGATATTGACTTTGCCTTAAGGAGCAACATTGAATGAAACACATGTCTCTAAAAGTACTCATTAAGGCAAGATATGCTGAATGACTATGGGAACTGATGCTTGGGGGAACAGCAAATTTATGTTTGCGATCTCATGTCGACTGTGGGACGTATACTCACTAAGAAGAAAGGTGGATGTAATCTTTCATATTATTTGAATATTTTTCTCTCTTTAATTTTTGCCATACAACTGAATTCACGTAAATAATAACACATATGATCCAACTCTACCATTTTTAAAAGATTTATGACAGTAAACAAGTATATCCTAAAATCTAATTGATTATTATGTAAGATCTTGATATTTGCTTATCTACATTGTTTTATTTTGAAGATAAACAATCAGTAGTTGTTTGTAAGCTATAGAGTAAGTATGGGAAACACATAAAAAGTTCTTTTAATAACCCAAAGAAGTAAATACTTGGTTCTGTCGACAACCTCTTAGTACTATGCAATGCATTTTTAACAATGTGCAGGAGTTCAGCGGTAGTTGAAGTGTGTCATTTTGATGGTGGGTGCATGCTGTATTGCCCCACTGTTGATCAAGTAAGGTTTGAGTGAGTTGAGTCGTAAGATCTCCTCTTGCTTTCTTCCCGGAACAACTTTACAGCTGATAGGTTATCATTAGAGAGTAATCCATTAATTCAGTTTAAAATGTATTTTTTTCTGTTACTACACAGGAGTCTGTAACAGACTATACTACACCTTCTTCTTCTCTGCCTAATACTGTGGCTACTAATAATGCAAAGATGGAGGATACTTTGGTTAATAATGTAAGTAATCAATTTGAAATTGATTGGCAAGTTTGGATAGGAACTTGGCTATTGTTATCTAGTACTTTTTATATTTATGCATCAAGGAAGGAGTTAGTAAATTTGTTTTTAGGAGCACTGCAGTATAATTAGCAAAAATAGTCAAAGCTGAATTTTTTGTTATTCTTCTGAAAGTCGTCAGCTTTCCATTGAAGATCAAGGTTTGTGGTGCTTAGGCTTGATTTCGTAAGTACTAATCCTATTAACCTGGTTTTGGTAAGAATTTTTCTTAGCTCTCACATTTACAAATGCAACATTTTATTTGGTTGGTGATTTTGGTCTTAAATGAAACCTTTTTATAATGCAGTGAATGAAACCTAACTCATTTAAGACAATTAGAGTTAGAAATAAAAGACAAATGTAGTATTATCAAAGAATCAGATATTTCTTTTTGAATTTTTTTAAAAATATACCCAGCGTTAACAACATCTTGTTGTAAAGATTGAGCTCTAATGTACACGTTTGTATATCAAAAATTCTTAAATGCTCTAATATCAACTGATGGTAAGTCATGTTGTAAATTAGGCCATAGTTTCCCATAGCAACCACGTCGTGATTCAGTATGGTATTAAAAATCAGTACAGTCCATCATTTTGCTTGGTTCTCTTACTGACAGATGAAAGATCGTAAGCCCAAAAATGTTGAGTAAATTGCCATGGTCACAGTATATTTTAGAAGATGCTTATATGGTCCTTGTTATGGAGGTCAGGTATGGTGGTAATTTGGTCCACTGCTCTCTTTTTAAATGTAGTCCTTACAATAAGCAAAGGCTGTCAGACTAAAATGTTGATCATTCTTTTCAAAAATATGCATTATAGATAAATACTTAAAGATCTCTCACAAAGGGCTTTAACTGTCATTTTGACTTTTAAAATCTTTATTTTTGTCTTCTTATATTTTTTTTCCTATGCTTTGTATTCTTCCCTCTAACCTCAAGTATATGGAATTTTAGAAAGGTGAGCCGCATTAGGGGTCACTTAATCTAATTTTCATAAGTCAAGCCAAAGGGTTTTTGATATGTAGCTGAGGAAAAGGAATGGAAAAGAATAAATTACACACTTTTTCTTGGAGATAAGAGAGAGAACTCTCTGGAAATTGATTAATGTAATTTGCCCAACTCCTACCCCCACCTTTCTGAGAGTGGTTTTTTTTTTTTTTTTTAAAGACAGAGTCTCATTCTGTTGCCCCAGCTAGAGTGCAGTGGCATCATCATAGCTCACTGCAACCTCAAACTCCTGGGCTCAGACAATCCTCCTGCCTCAGGCTCCCAAGTATCTGGAGCTACAGGTGTGTGCCACCACGCCTGGCTAATTTTTTCTATTTTGGGGAGAAAACAGGGTCTTTTGCTTAGACTGGTCTCAAACTCCAACCTCAAGTGATCCTCTCACCTGGGCCTCCCAGAGTACTGGGATTACGGGTGTGAGCCACCATGCCTGGCCGGTTTGTTTTGTCTTTTTTGGTTTCTTGGGTTTTTTGTTTCTGTTTTTGTTTTTCTTCCTATAAGAAATAATGGAAAACTTGGAGAAAAAGACTTTTTTTGCCCCTAATGTCACTATCTAGATTTTCAAATGTTCCATCAGTAAAGTTTTATTATACTTTAATTGCGGTTTCTTTTCTCACCTTAAAAATGTGTGGAATATTTCTAAAATATTACTTTTTCAAGAAAGTATATGATGCTTTCTGCCAAGCTACCCTCTGACAATATCACTTACAAAATATAAATAAGGAGAAAAAATCACTATTCGCAGAACTCTTAAGTTATTGAAAATATCCAGATAAGCATTTTAATGGCTTCTGTGTGATCTCTAGGGCCAATTAGTTTAGTGACTTGTACACTGATAACTGCTGGAGGGAAGACACCTGTCTCACGGCAGTGTACCCAGCGTGTATTTGAAAGCAGAAAGATTAATTTGGGTCGGTGAGTGTTATAAACAGTCATCAGATTGGAATGATTTCACATTGTTGCTTGTTTGTGCCATGTGTGGCGGTGATTCTGAAGTTAATGTAGTGTTAAAAACAAATGTCCTACACAGGAAAATTTTTAGAACATTTTGAAATGTCCTTTTATCTTTCATTTAGTCTGTTTGGGTGTTCCATTTTATACATACAACTTTTGTCTTTTTAAAAAGTTGTACTTGAAAATGGCATATTTCTTACTGAGGCTTAATATACTTTTTTACAACCTTCAACTGATATTTATTGGTTAGTATTACCGAATGTTATAATCATTTTGTATCTTGAATGTCTTGAAGATTTAAATGCAGGTGGCATTTGTTATTATTCTGGCATAGCTACTTTCAAGATTTACAAAAACAGTCTCCATTAAGTAGTCTGTGGTATTAGAAATCTCCATTAGGTAGTCCGTAGTATCACAAAATGATTATCTTAAAACTGCCAAGGGCCGGGCGTGGTGGCTCACGCCTGTAATCCTAGCACTCTGGGAGGCCAAGGCGGGCAGATTGCTTGAGGTTAGCAGTTCGAGACCAGCCTGAGCAAGAGCGAGACCCTGTCTCTACTAAAAAAAAAAATAGAAAGAAATTAGCTGGACAACTAAAAATATATAGAAAAAATTAGCCGGGCATGGTGGCGCATGCCTATAATCTCAGCTGCTCGGGAGGCTGAGGCAGGAGGATCGCTTGAGCCCAGGAGTTTGAGGTTGCTGTGAGCTAGGCTGATGCCACGGCACTCTAGCCCAGGCAACAGAGCAAGACTCTGTCTCAAAAAAAAAAACTCCCAAGCATCTAAGTAATTTTATCTAAACAACTGAGTGAACCATCAAAAGCAAACATGTAGTGATACATAATAAAATCCCAAGTTCCAGAGACTTAGAGGGAAAAAAATGAGAAAGGCAGTGAGTTTCTAATGTCTCCAAATTTCTAACAATATTGCCATGATTACTCTATTACTGTATCAAAATAATTTGTTTAGTGTAATGAGGTGGGCCTATTAGTTCATACTTTCTTCCCAAAATTACTTTTGTTCTTGAATCTAGTTATAAAACAGTTGACTGTATTGCAGGAAGCAAATTAATTCTTATATTATCACGGTGATGTTAAATACTTCTGATAGAACCTACAGGTCCCTCATATGTGGTGAAAGTTACATTCCTTACAGTTTTACTGTGCAAAGTGTGGCCCGTGGACCAGCAGCATCTGGGAACTTATTTGAAATATAAAATTTCAGGCCTTAACCCAGACCAGCTGAATCAGAATCTGCATTTTAACAGCATCCCCAGGTGATTCATGTACATATTAAAATACGAGAAGCACTGCCATCTGAGTATACACCATCTATTAATATTTGGTGCAACTTTCTGCTAATTCATAAATGAAAAGGCAAATAATATTTCTGTTCAGAAGTTTTATCTAAGCTGTCCATAATTATTAACTACTGTAAACACAATGTAACTCTCAAGTAATCAGATATTCCTGTTGGCTCTGATAAAAATAAACACCACCATTGGAATACTTTAGCATTATCTTTAGTGGAGCTTTTATAGCAGACTTAGTTAGATTGTGATATGTGTTGCCTGCCTTTTCAGGTGCCCCTGCCCAACACCCTTCCCCTCCCTAAGAGGGAGACTATACAACAGAGCTCCAGCCTAACTTCAGTTCCTCCCACTACTTTCAGCCTCACCTTCAAGGTATGTACGACATCCATTTCTAAGGGTCCTTAATTATTGCATGCAAGGGGACATAAGCTAACAATATTCTTTTGGCATTTTTACTAGTTTTATGTGATAAGCAACAATATGAGGCTGAGGAAATAGAGTGATGTCAAATTATATTTTAAATTTTTATTAACTTCTAATACCACTTAGCAGTGACTTGATATCCTTATATCAAGTAAGGTTTATTTATGCTTGTGAATATTGTCTTGAAAACAAAGGAGAGCATTTATGTTCTATGTTTGTGATAAGTTCCTCTTAGAGTTCTTAATAATTTTAGGATATTCAGTTGTGTACAAAAAATACTAGCTTGGTCTCCTACGCTTTTTATGATTTGTTACCTGAATCCTACATACTGTCATGGTTTTCTATCTTTCTTATAAGTCATATGTGAATTGAATGAATGCAGTGTAGTGATCAGTTTCCTTTATGAGAAGGAAATTGATTAGTACAAGTGTGCTTCATAATCAACACCAGGAAATTCTTAGTTGATTTTTGTTGGATATTTTGTTGTTGTTGAGACAGGGTCTTGCTCTGTTACCCAGGCTCTAGAGTGCAGTGGTGTCATCATCACTCACAGCAACCTCAAACTCCTGGGCTCAAGCAATCATCCTGCCTCAGCCTCCTGAGTAGTTGGTACCACAGGCACTTGCCACCATGCCCAGCTTATTTTCTTATTTTTGTACAGACAAGGGTCTCACTATGTTGCCTGGGCTGGTCTCAAATTCCTGCTCTCAGACGATTACATGTGTGAGCCACTGTGCCAGCAAGTTCAATACTTATCTTAAAATAATGGGGTGAAAGAGATTTTAGTGCTTTTTATTGTCAAGAAGTTTTGGCTTATTTTTAATCTCCTATTATGTTTATAATTTCAAGCCATGTTAGAGCTTTTTTATAGTTGTATTATTTGAAAGTATTTTAAATCCATTGTTGACCTCAGGATCAGATTAGTCAGTGGTTAAAAAAAATACAGACAGGGAATTAAATGAGGATTTTTTAAAGTCCATTTATGTATCTCATTGGTGTTTTTTGTTCATAAATCTAGGCAAGTCCTTAACCTCTTTTATAGCAGGGCTGCCTAACGTTGCACTGGTTGACAGTGACTCTCTTTGGTGGTCTTCGGGAGGATGGGGCAGAAACTAAGATGTTTTACAGTGTGGCCAACGTTCATTTCTGGACCCTTTCTAACTGAGTTCCCAGCCTCTTGACCCCTTGTCCCTTTGCCACCACCCCAAACTTCTTTGTAAGAGGCTTAACAAATACAAGTTTGAGACCATAATTTCATGATAAACCTCTGCTTTGTGTTATCCCTGTCTTTACCCCATCCTTACTGTTTACTGCCAATTTCTGTTCAGCCTTTGCTGTTGTCTTGCCACTTGAATGACTGTCTCAATATGTATTCCTTTACTTTGTCTTATTTGTATGCTTTTTATCATTATACTATTGAGGGCAATAATCGAATTTCATGTAAGCAAATTGTTTTTTAAGCCAGTTGTTACTTCTTCAGAATGCTCTTCGACTTTGCCTTTCACTCGTCTTCTTAACATTCCAAGAATAAACTATATATATTTAGAAATAAAATAAATTCAGATTAAATTACATTAATGAAATACATATGGCCTATATGTTATGCAAGATTTATTAGGTATAATTTAATAATTAATGTGTCCTCAACACAACAAAACTGGTATGAAAGACATTGTCCTCTATCAAATTGTTCAAAACCACGAAATCTTAGATGGTACAAGTAAATTGCATTATGGCCAACTTCCTAAGTTCTTCCCAAGAATTTTATTTTAAAATAAAACACATTTGAAATCAACAAGTTGATTGTGAAGAAAAGAAAAATACTTGTCTTAAACATAAAAGTATGCTAGGTTTTGAATGTATAATGATGACAATTAATCATTAAGAAAAGGTTAAATTATGAGTGGTATGCATTTTTAAAGGAAGGTAAGGTAAAAGTACAGTAAGTAACTCTAAATTAAAATTTTAGAAATTGGTACTTCAAGGACCCACAAACTTCCTAACAATGGTATAAAAATGTTACTTGTAAGAAATTCCACCGTGTAAGTCATCAAAACTGATCTTATAGATTATCTTGGTTTTCCTCTCAGTTCAGTATTTTGACTGGTAGTACTGAAAATCTCAAAACTGCATCTGTTCTCTTCTTGTTAAAGTAGTCCCAAGTATTAGGTTGGTACAAAAGTAATTGCAGTTTTGGACTGTGAATTTTAAATCATTATAATTAGGCTCAAACACATCTTTATTAATCAAAATAGAAACCATTACATTCAACACATTTTTGCCAAGGAGAAGTAAGTTTATTTATTCCTGTAGCATAAAAATCCATGTTTTGGGATTCAGCAAACTCTTAAAAAGCATTTTCTGCATCCTGGTTGTGGAAGCATTTTTCCTGCAAAAAGTTGTCAGGATGCTTGAAGAACTGGTAGTCAGTTGACAAGGGGTCACGTGAATGTGGCAAATGAAGCAAAACTTCGTAGCCCAATTCATTCAACTTTGGACGTATTGGTTGTGCGACGGTGCAGTCGGGTGTTGTCGTGGAGAAGAACTAGGCTCCTTCTGTGGACCAATCAATACCGACAGCAGGCGTCGCAGTTTTCGGTGCATCTCATCAATTTGCTGAGCACACGTCTCAGATGTAATGGTTTTGCCAGTATTCAGAAAGCTGTAGTGGATCAGACCGGCAGCAGACCACCAAACAGTGACCATGACCTTTTTTTGGTGTGAATTTGGCTTTGGGAAGGGCTTTGGAGCTGCTTCTCGGTCCAGTCACTGAGCTGGTTGTCGCCAGTTGTATAAAATCCACTTTCGACACATGTCACAATCCGATCAAGAAATGGTTCGTTGTTGTTGCATACAGAAAGAGAAGACAACACTTAAAAATGACGATTTTTTTGATTTTTGATCAGCTCATGAGAAACCACTCTGTAGCTTTTTCACCTTTCCAATTTGCTTCAAATGCCAAATGACCATAGAATGGTTGACATTGAGTTCTTCAGCAACTTCTTGTGTAGTTTTAAGAGGATGAGCTTCAATGATTGCTCTTAGTTGGTTGTCAACTTCCAATGACCAGCCACCGCGCTCCTCATCTTTGAGGCTCTCGTCTCCTTTGCAAAACTTCTTGAACCACCACCGCACTGTACCTTCATTAGCAGTTCCTGCGCCAAATGCATTGTTGATGTTGCGAGTTGTCTCCGCTGCTTTACGACCCATTTGAACTTGAATAGGAAAATTGCTCAAATTTGCTTTTTGTTTAACATCATTTCATAGTCTAAAATAAATATAAAACAAACAGCAAATAATGTCATTTGCAAAAAACATAAATTGAGAAATGCACATTAAAATGATATATAACATAACCACATTTACGAGTGTATTCCAGTATCAAACAGCAAATGTCAACAGTGCTTCAGCCGCAGTTACTTTTGCACCAACCTAATACTTGAGAATCTACATCTGTCCTCTCCGATTCAGAATCTACTATTAAACCCTTTTAAATGCGACTAATCCAAATTGAGGTATTGTAAGTGTAAAATAAAATAAATGCTTCATCTGAAATTTTCATATTAAAAAATAATATAAAGTATCTTAATTTTATGTTGATATGGTTTCATTTATAATATTGTAGATATTGGGTTGAGTTACATGTTATCAAATTTAATACCACCTCTTTCTTTTTACTTTTTAAAGGGTGGCTACTAGAAAACTTAAAATTGTATATATGGCCTGCATTTACATATGTATCAGGTGAACATTGCTGAATAGTACTGCTCTAGGTAGATTGAAATAAGCAATTTTTGCCTTTTAAGAAACAAAGAGACTACAGCTAAAACCAAGGGCCACAAATGCCAATGACTGCAGCTAGTACATGAAATGCTTGATGAGGTCTGGGTGTGAAACAAAAAGTGTTTCTATTGCACCCAAGTCTAAAACCTATCTAGTTACATTGCCTTTTAAAACAATGAAGCATGAAACAACTGACCAAAAGGTGCCTGCTGTCTTCCACTTGAGAAGCATTGACTTAAAAAGAATGAATGAAGAGAATGAGTATTTACTTAGGGCCTTGCCTACTAGAGGTAGAACCTTAAGTTAGCCCTGAAGAGGCATGGTATTTCCTTTCCTTACTCACTGGTAGAGATGGGGGTTCATGTTTAAATGATACAGAAGCTGTGACTCTATAGTTCACTGACCTGTTTCCTAAAGCCATCAATTAGTTCTCCGTATAAACACAGTTAAACCCCACTGTCCCCAATTGAGTAAAGGAGCAAAGATTAAAAGGGCAAGTGAAAGATTTGATCCAACCATCCGTGATTCTTGGGGAAAAAAATAAATAAAAAAAACAGAAAAAAAAATGAAGGAAAAAAAAGATATGAAATCTCTAGGGTCTTAATGTTTTATTTTTGTCATTTTTGAAAGATTTTATTTAGAGTTTAACTGTTGACACACATGTATACATACATATATGTGTGTGTATTCTGTATTAACATCATTTTCTGCTATAAAAATGTCCATTTTATTGCAGATGGAGTCTGCACGCAAGGCATGGGAGAATTCTCCAAACGTCAGGGAGAAGGGGTCTCCCGTGACTTCCGCAGCACCTCCAGTCGCAAGTGGAGTCAGCAGTAGTGCCAGCGGGCCCGGCACGGCCAGTTACAACTCGTTCTCAAGTGCATCTGTGCCTCAGATTCCTGTCGCCTCAGTCACTCCTACAACGTCACTGTCAGGTAGAACTTTTTTGTACTTTCCTTTAAATATCTTGTATTATTTAGTATGTCTTATGATCTTGTCCTATTCACTATCTCCCGCCCCCCTCCCCAAAAAAAGTATTTTTACAAAAAATGTCAGATTGTGCACGAGATAGTTGTCGGCTATTTTATAGAACTTCTTGCTACTCTTACCTCTTCCCCCCTTTCCCCTCTCCCAGTTTTAGTTAGTTTGCAACATATTTCTAGCTTACCAACACAGATTTTGGTAAGCCTGCCCATTACAGATACTAGAGTAATTGGTAGAAAAATGTCATTTTCCTCTAAATTTTTCTGTAAAGTTCACTTTCTGATTATCATTTATACCTATATGTAGATAGCTAACTAGATCAGCTTAGAAATAACATAGAATCAGACTGCTTTTCAATGTTCTGCCATCTTACCTAATTTGAAGGAGGTGTTTACCTAAACCTGTTGGAGTAACTTGAATATTTTCTGGTGAAGCCTTAGGGTTAGAGAATTCTTAGCCTCTGCTATTTGAGTGATGAATCCATTCAGTTGGCTTTGGTTTGGTTTAGTTTTTCGTTTTTGGATTTGTTTTGCCTCATTTAAGAAGAATCCATCAGCGCCCAAAGTTAGAAGGTACTTTTCTTGCTTTCTTGCATTTTCTTAAATTTTTACTAGTGTGTAATCTTTTCATTGAGCTATCTCATTTGGAGACTTTATAGTTCTTAAAGAAACACAAAAGATGTTTCTAAAATGCTTGACTCTGAAAAAGTGGACCCTTTACCATATGTGGAACTATGTTTCTTCTGTTGAAAAAGAAATTTCGGGCCGGGCGCGGTGGCTCACGCCTGTAATCCTAGCACTCTGGGAGGCCGAGGTGGGCGGATCGTTCTGAGCTCAGGAGTTCGAGACCAGTCTGAGCAAGAGCGAGACCCTGTCTCTACCAAAAATAGAAAGAAATTAATTG
>CAUYSK010048137.1:0-29329 GCA_963575035.1 Avahi laniger
TGGTGTCAGCCTAGCTCACAGCAACCTCACACTCCTGGGCTCAAGCGATCCTTTTGCCTCAGCCTCCCGAGTAGCTGGGACTACAGGCATGCGCCACCATGCCTGGCTAGTTTTTTTTTTTATATATATTTTTAGTTGTCCGATTAATTTCTTTCTACTTTTAGTAGAGACGGGGTCTCGCTCTTGCTCAGGCTGGTTTCGAACTCCTGAGCTCAAACAATCAGCCCGCCTCGGCCTCCCAGAGTGCTAGGATTACAGGCGTGAGCCACCGCGCCCGGCCTTTTGCCCAGTTTTTAATGGTGTTGTTTGATGTTATCTTGCTGATTTGCCTGAGTTCTTTGTAGATTTTGGTTATTAGCCTTTTATTAGATGTACAGCATGCAAATATTTTCACCCATTGTATATGTTGTCTATTCATCCTGTTGATTTTTTCCTTGGGTATGCAGAGCCTTTTAATCAATTCCCATTTATTTATTTTTGTTGTTGTGACTACCATATCTTAAGTAACTAATGTTTCAACAGGAATTTTTTTTTTATGTTTTAGAAAGCATGAAAAAAATGAAATTTGTATAATAGTTCTACCTTACATCTTTGAAGCAATAGAGGCATTCACCAGTGAATTGAGAATTAGAGAAGCATAGTTTTTCTTAACGTCAGTGAGCATAAGGGCTTAGTCAGTTAAAATATATTTACTGATCATTCAAAGAGCCCATAAAGCTGAAAGACAAGAAAATGTGTGTATCCTGAAATGATACAAGTCTCGATCTCAGGGAGTTTGCAATTCATTGGAATGAAAATAGATATGGATAAATATAAAATCAGTATAAACAGGATGTTTCTGGAATTACATTTTCATTGTGTATGTTTTTCAGAAATTAATTCTCAATATACAAAAGCCTCATTGCAGGCAACTCATCTCCCTTCCACTTACAAACTTTCTCCCTCTGCCCCCTCACACTCATGCTCTAAGCATACGGAACCAGAACTTATTCCCTTACCATTTTGGATCTATGCACTTGAAAGTAGGCCAAAATATACCTGAGTTAATGCACTGGATTACAAATTTACTAAATATCAATTGAATTAAATGATTTATTCAATAAAATTATAAAACTCACTAAATATACATCCATAAACCTAATGTATTCATATAAATGGATGATATTCCTTAAAACAAGTTTTGATAATAGGCAAGTTTGACAAATTGATCTTTTTGACAATTGATCATAATCAAATGGACTCAGATTCTGAATTTATCACTCCCTGTGTGGTTCTCTCCAACTTTCTTCAACTGGCCAACTCCTATTTATCTTTTAATGGATAGTTTATTTCTCACTTGCTTTTCCAAGATAGCTCTTCCAAGTCCCCAAAAACTCTTTTATGGGCACTTGTGCTTACAGCTGAGGAACTGATTTCAGTACAATGAAAATGTTTGCAGAATTGTTTGTCAAGCTCAGTAGACTGTAAATATCTTGAAAGTAGGGACAGTATCTTACTCATCATTATACTTGTAGTGCACTCTAGAGACTCAATAGAGAATTTGATGAATGAATGAATATTTCTCAGCATTCAAATGACAGACTGGAAAATCAAATAAATGTCCCAAGTACATGTCAGTAGCCACTTTTCTTACCTTGGTCTCCTTTTTTTCAGAAAAATCTGGTTCCCTGAGCCTTCTTAAATGGGCAATGGATCACATAACCTCATCCTGGAGATCACATACGTCATTTGTGCTGTGAATGTTTAGCTAGCCCAAACAGAGATAATCAAATTCTCTTATATTAGCATTTGGAATTTAGAGTGTCAGAGACTAGACTCACAGTTTCATTTGGATGGTTGAACTAGGAGGTGATATAGAGAAGGGGCAACTCTATCTATGTGTGATAAAAGAAATCAGATCTATGCAGAAAACAAGTAGCATTCTGCCCTGGTGCAGAAAGAAACAGAAGAAAAGACCAGGAGAGAGGGTAGGAAAACAGGAGGATGATGAAAGATAATGGAGCAGAGAGTGAGAGAGGGTGAAAAGGTCCTAATGTTTCCTGAGTGTCTTATATTTCTTGGGTGCACTCTGATTGGGACTTTACTGAATCTCCTGTACTAAAGTCTATAGATTATCCTATATTTCAATAAATTCCTCATCTCCCTTTTTCTTTCTAAATCTAGTTTGACTGTGTTTTTAATTCAACCAAATGATCCCCAGCTTTGACAGTAGATGCTTAAGCACATGTCCCATCCAGAATTTTCTCCCAATTTTTTCTGCCTTGCAAGTGATCTCTGGATACAAGTGATTATAACTGCACAAATGGTAATTTTCTAAGATACTATGGCAATAGACAAGGAGTAGTACTTTTTCAGCATCACTGTATCTTTATTTTTCACAAACCTCTATTCTCTTCTGCAAATATAAAAATGTTTGGCAGTTTCTTGCTCAGCTATTCTCAGTGGAGTGCAAAGTCCTGAGGGTGAGGAAGTTGAGGAAGTTAAGGCAGGTGGAAGGGAAGGTGGATCCTCCACTGCTGCGTCCTCCCACCTACTCGCCAGGGCTCAGCCTCTGCTCTACCCATCTATCAATCCTTGCTCCACAAAAGGACAAAAACAATAGCAAAGCTTTTAGGCTTAAATCTTTTCATGCCATCTTGCTGTATTTCTGTATGTATATGTCTTTCTGCAATGGTTTTCAAATCAAGAAGATTGGACGGCAAAAGAAATTGATTAGCCCAGATCAAGTGGCTCTGATCCACCTGTTATAATGTAATAAATTGTTGACCTTTTGGAAGCACATTAGAGATGTTTCACTTAAGAGATTCTCTTTCCTCGGAACTAATATGTCTCTAAAATGTCAGGCTTTATTCTCTCACCATTAAACAAATCAGACTGAATATGTTTCTCCTTTCAAGTGACTTTCAAGTGACTATTTTAAATAAATCAAAAGGCCCTTTCCTGATGTCAATATAAAGATGCTTTAGGTGGGAAATGTAAAGGCAAATAAAAGCTCATCTTAGGGTTAAGTAATATATAAAGTGTTTATTTTCTTTTTATAATTATAAAATGTAATATCAGGACAAAGATAGTAGAACTATAGTTATTATGGAACTATTAAAATTAAAATCATTCATTTGTTCATTTATTTATGGCTTCTCTGAAAATAAATCACTAGGTAATACTTAATTGTAAGATACTGGTTTAAAATGCACATCCAAATTAATTCCATTAACTGAGGTAAAGAGAACATAAAATGTGTTAATTCGAAACCAATGAAGGACCGTTTCAACATAATGATTACAGTGCATTTATTTGGAGGTGGTGAATAAGATGCTTTTTTAGCCTCTGCTGAATAAAATGCAGATTAATCTGTGGAAGTTTATAAGTCACATTCCTTTGAGAAAATTCCTTTCATATGGAAAGGACATTTTTTCAAGGAAAAGACATAATTATGGCAAATTAGTCACATGATAATGTAATTGGTAAATTATAATAATGTCATAGTTTGGCTTAGAAATCTCAGGGATGGTTGACAAATACTTTCTCTAAAAGGCCAGATAAGCTTTGTGGGCCACATGCAATCTCTGTTGCATATTCTTCTTTGTCTTTTATTTGTTTACAACTCTTTGAAAATGTTAGAAGCAATTCTAATCTCACTGGCAGTACAAAAACAAGCTGCAGACCAGATTTTTCCAGTGGGCTGAAGTTTGTTGATCTAAAGCAAAGGATGACTGAGTTGTCACATAAACAGATGGGATTTCCCTCTAGAAGCTGAACACTTGCTTGTGGTTTTCTCACATTCATGTTGACTCCTAATTGAGCAAATATTAATGTATGGCCTATCACTAACATAGGACTGAATAGGTACTGTAGGAATCAGAGTGAATCCGACGTAGATCCAAAATGCAAAGTTAAAAAATTATTTAACATACCCATTAAACTATAGCACAAGGTAAAAAGTGATAAATGCCATCAGAAAACCTCAGGTCATTGATACTAGAAACATATTGTTTATTAGGTTACTATAAATCCAAAGGTCTGAGAGGATACATTTTCCACGGAACAATTCTGGTCATCAGTAAGAATTATGATCTCACCAGCATACCAGAGGTGAGAAGTTTCAGGGAGATTAACATTAACTAAAATCGTAAGAGACTGATTAAAGTCTCAAGTCCCAAATGTATATCTTTGTGACCTGTGTATTCTCTCCTTAGGCAGATTTAGAAGTCAATTATGAAGTGAAAGTTGCTTGGCTGCTATGGAATTAGAGCAAGAGATGATAGATAGTTTCTTAAGTCAGGTTTTTCAATTATTAAGGGCCCATTCGTCCCACTTGGGGTACATCTGCTATCGGTAAAGACTCAACAGCTCTGACATGGGTCAGAGCAACCCTCTCTTGAACAATGCTGAGGAACTGCTGCCAATTATGCTTCTAAAACTTAGCCATAGCTGTAGAATATGTTCCCTGGCAAAAGCACGTTCCTACTAATTGACTTCTTTTCCCTTTATCTCCTCTGACTCATTTAGCCCTGTTAATCTTTAAATTTTAGATCACGTCCTCTGAAACAGATATTACAGAAGAATCTAACTTTGATCATTTTTTTCTCTTTCCATTGCCAGATTATTTTTTTCTTATGTGTAAGGAACATTTTATATTCATCAAATTTCATAATTTGATAAACATTTGTTTAAAAATTTAATGATTTAATGTATATAAATATTTATTCAGTTCACAGCTTGTGTCTCAGACTTTCGTGGCTGCCTTGTCAACATTACCCTTGTCGATAAATTCCTGTGAGAACCCAAAATAGGGAAAGCCCCTTTCATCTTAAGTTGTTTAAGCTACAGGCAACATTTCATGACGGCAATGGTGTTGGAGCTAGGTCTTTAAAGACAAGTAGCATTCTTCATGGAGAGTTAGGAGGGAGCAGGTAGGGGTTTTAGGTGGAAGAAAATCTTGACCCGGATGTGAAAACACAAGGAAAATAAGTGGAAAAGAAACAATATTTCATTTTGATTGAAGAAAGTTCACAAAAGGGATAAGTGTGAAGTATGAGTTCAGAAAGTAGATTGGACTGTGTCATGGAAAAGATTGAATACCATGTAGGAAAGACTACTTGCAGTTTACAAGCACATTTCATCTTCTTGGGCACACAGAGGGACTAAACCTTTTGGAATTAACCTAAAGGTGAAAGAGAACCATTAAAGAACAGTGCATTTGAAGGAGAGGAAGAGACCACTTAGAGTGCTATTGTAACATTCTTCGAGAGAATATACACTCCTATCCTCAAATTAGAGATTGTGAAATTAGAGATGAAGAAAATTCAGAAAATATTGCATAGGTAAAATCATTAGCAATCCTTCAACCTCCACATATAAGCTAACTTTAAATCATCTCTCCAGCTTTTTGCCATGCCTTTGTTACTCTCTCCTCTTTCTTTCCAACATATCATTCTCTCCAAAATATACTCTGCATATTTGCCATAATATAGTGATATACTATAGAATGTTATAAATTATGACATTTTCATCACAAAAAGTCTACAAATAAATAAGTATAATTGTGAATTTCCTTAATGTCTCTTAAAAGTACTGTATGGTTTTCAACATAGCCAGCTTATTCACCTTTGACTAAATTTATTCCTAGTATTTACTTTTATATATTTTTATAAAACGTATCTTAACTTTTTTCATCCATTTCTAGCCAATAGAAATATAATCGATTTTTGAAAATTGACTTTGTATTCTGCAACTTTACCAATTCTAATAATTTATCTGAAGACCCCTTGGATTTAATATGTATACAATTATATCTTCAATAATGGCATTTTTATTTCTTAATGTCTTTTAATTCGTCACTAATTATTATATTTGCCAGTTGAACAGACTAGCTCCTTCAGTATAACGTTGAGCAGCAGCAGCAATACTGGAATCGTCTTTCTTGTTTCCTGCCTTCAGGTCCAGAAGGTTTTTCCCCATTCTTGACAGGCTCTGGACTCCAGTAATGGCTGAACATTATAGATTGTCTTTTCTCCTGGCGCTCAGCACCATAAATTTTTACCAACTTGACAGTTGTTTACTGCCTTTGAGAAGGTTTTTTAACATAGATTTTTGTCCAGATTTTCTATTTGTCCTTAATGTAAGGATCTGAGTTGTCTAGGAAGCCATTTCTAGAGGCCTCACCTTTTTCATTAAAAGTACATTTAGTAGATTATTCCATGTTAGACCATAAAGTTCTATCTCATTGTATTTATTCACACTGTAGAGATTACATGGCATATATACATCATAATCTAGCAATTCTTTTGATGGGCATTTCACTTGATCATTCTCAAAGCTTAAACTACAAGCAAAACAAATCACTCAACATACTCAGTCAAACTCTGTGGTGATGACCTGGTACTTATTGTTACTCTTTTCTGGCTGGGACAGACTTTTTTTTTGTTTCAAATATATTGGCAGTGACTGAGGAAATGTTATTCTTTGATAACTTGCAACAAATTCTGCAGAAACTTCTTTCTCAGTACCCTCCTAGGGGCATCTCTGATATTTTTATTCTTTGTTTATATTTCTAGCTCAGAGCTCCCTGCTTCTCTCCCCGACCTTGTTCCATGTATTCACATGTACCCTGGTCAGGGGAATATGAATAAACTAAGTGCTAGAATAGAAAAATTCATAGCATGTTCTTTCCAGTCCCCGTCTGAGTCAATCACTGATCATTTTGCCCTGACACCACGTTTCACAACCCATTCTCCAGGGAACTATCAGAAAAGACACGCTTGAATTTCAAACAGTTATTTTATCTTTTAAGAGACTATTTGGCATCTTATTAATAAATGACATCCTTATTAAATCATACTAAAGATTCATAATCTCCATCTGAAACCCTTGGGACTAAATGTGCTTTGGTATTCAACATATTTCAGATGTCATCGAGGTAATAAGGTACCAACAGCATATATTCTGCAACTCTCTCAACTCTTTCTAGAGCAATGGTTCATAATTAAACTCATTAATATTTCTACATCAAATGCATGATTGTTTGTACTGAGCGGAATAAGTAAAGATTTTGGATAGTCTTGGTTCAGTTCAAGTAACAGTTTGCCACTGAGTCAGTTTTGGTAACAAACTGATGACAAACTTTCTGGTTTCAGAGACTTTCAGATTTTTGAAATTTTACCCTTTTCTCAAATTAGAAATCCAAGGAAGTCATTTTTTGATATGTTCTTCCTCTTTTCTCACAGTATTCAACATAATGGGTTAGTATCATTTTCTAATTAACTTTCAATTTCTTCTCTACTGTCACTGTCTTACTTAGGCCTTTGTCTTTCTCACCTGGAAAGCTACGATTACTCTCTAACAGTTATTTCTGACTCTAATCTTCCCAATTTCAATAAGGATTTCACGGGAATAATTACAAAAGTGACCATCTAAAACTCTACTGCCAACATCATCTTTCGGTTTAAAACCACCGAGGGAAACTATCTCCTATGGGGTAAAAGTCCTTGATCATCTGGATCCTTCTTATTTTCTAGATTTCATCGTTGTTGCTTTTTAATACACATACAATTCTCAAGTCATATCATTCCACTTTTAGTATAGAATTTTCCATGTACATCATACTGTGTTATTGCTGGGTTTTCACATGTGCCATACGCTTCTGTATGGAATTCCACTTTAACTCTCAGTCACATACACTCTTACAGACTCATTCAATGTTCCATCTCCTGAATCCCTTATCCTTCTCTTTCCAACACATACCACCTCCACCATCATCACTTTGACCATTATTATTTTTTACTATGCTACTAGAGCTATTTGCAGGGTTTTCTTTAATAGATTTTATTTTTAATAATTTTTGTTTTACTACCATAAGTATGACATATTTCTATCCCATAAAGACATTATCTGGAAAATTCTTTTCATTTTTTTTTCCATTTTCTCTTGGAAAGAATTGATTCTCACAAAGACAATTAAAGGAAATCTCCAGAAACAAAAATAAAGTCTTCTTTCATATCTATACATAATAGTTTAATTTCTTCCAGAACATTGCAGCAATAGCACATAACCAGATCTAATGTATTTATTCACCATGCTCTCTAGTTGGAAGTAATATATATGTGTGTGTGTATGTATAGGTGTATATACATAAAAATATATATTTACACTTGTGTACACATATATATATACACAGAAACATACCTCATATGTACAGACACATGTATGCACACATATATAAATATAAAATATATGTAATGCACTTAATGTATATATGGAATATTAGAATGATAAACTTTTTTTGTTTTCTACTTTTTTATACAAGTAGGAAAACTGTCACGGTGAACCACATATAGTCAATGCACAGCTTCAACAATTATTAATTCATGGCCAATCACATTGCATCTATACCCCTATGTAATACCTCACCCACAACCTCATTTATTTTGAGGTAAATTCCAGATATCACATTTCGCTAATTAATATGATAATCTATATGTGCATTAAAGTTTTACAAGCATTGCTAGGGAGTGTTCTTAAGACAGAAAATCTCTACTAATTTTCCAATGCACAAAGGCAATTTTGATAAAAGATGTTTTAATTTCATTTTGCTTTATTTTATAGGGATTTCTAATCACTTTAGGGTTTTATGAGAAAATAGATTTCTTTGTAGCTGTGTGATTTTGATCTTTCTAATAAAAAAGACAACTCATTTTTTCTTCTTAACTTGTTAATATAGACATCCTAATGGTACACAGTCTGCATGGCTGACAATAACTAAATTACAGAATATTCGTACAAAAAGCTGGTGGAAGAATTGAAAAAAATTTTAATTTAAATTTAATTCATATTTGTGTGGTTGATTCAATTTAAGCTTTGCCTTCTTTATTCATCAAAACTCTAAGATAGTCATAAAAAGGAATATCTCCATGACTGAGGAGCCGATATAAATGCTCTCAATGAATGTGTAGAGAAACCATAGGTTTTCTAAGATCATTTTCAAAACTAGGTATACAGAAGACTTCAATAACCACCTTCAATTCTGCTGACCGTAAAAACCGCACATAGTTTTTGCTATCCAGCCCCAAACAAGAATTACTTGTAACCAAAATATTTGTACCCCCATAATATCCTGAAATAAAAAAAAAAGTCTTCATTTTTTTAAAAAAATGTATTATAAGTTCTGAGATCAAAGGTATCAAATTAAGGGACCTCAAAATAAAGATCATTTCTTCATATATCTCTATAAGGGTAATGACAGTAAGGAGTGAAACAGTCAGTTTTGAACTTGCTTTATCTCTGGACCCAAGCTGGGCTTGCATAATGGGAACTAGCAGGACAGTGGACTAGCTATGAGACCTTGGGCAAGCCACTTCTTGCTCTGGAGTTCAGCATCTTCATCTGTTAATATAACATGGGAATAACAACAACCTGCCTTCCCCGTTGTAAAAACTACATGAAAGAAAGGATATAAAAGTGCTTTGCTAATTATAAAGCTCTAAGTAAAATGTGAATTTTTATTTATTATTAGACAATTTAGGGTATTCGGTAATTTAGAGAGCTTAAAGGATGGTAAAATTGCTCTGTACTGCTACCAAAATAAGAACCACAGGAGAGTTTTTAAAATAACAATGAAAATCTTGAGACCCCTAAAATCTTTTTTGCTGATAGTGTTCATCTAAATATTCAGTGTTGATATTACGTAACTCAGTTAATACAAAATATGTTTTTACTTTTTGTGTGGCTTTATTAAATCATTGATAATTATCCCTAAAGGTTTCCCCCATGCAACCACCCTTTTTCCAAACTTAGGTCAGTTAGATATGTCATTATTTCCATTTTTTAAGATATTAAGGATTTAGGTTTACCAATTTATAATTTCATATATAATATCATTTAAAGTTTTGAATATAAGAACAATGAAAAATTATATTGCAATTCTCTAGTTTCTCATTATTCCTCTAATTTTTGGAAGCAATTATTTAGACTTTATTTAACATAAATGTGTTCAGCCCATCTTAAATCAAAGTGGACTAATGAAAAGCAGATAAATAACAAGAAATTTAACATATTGTGCTTATTTCTTTTTCTTCATGTTTTTTATATCTGGCTTGTTTATTGGTAATTTCCACAGGTGTAGTCATGGCTTCTGACTGAGCTACTTTGAACTACTATGTATATAATGTTAATAATGTAGGCTCTGAAATGAGACAAATCTTTATTTCTGTACTATATTGTTTACTTGCTGAATAGTATGACATTAAATATATTATTTTTCTGGGCCCCAAAGTTCCTTATCTGTAAATTGGGGATATAATAGTGATTGTATCATAAGATTGTTGTGAGAATTAAATAGTGATGCTTAAAAAGTATATGGCAGGGTTCCTGATCACTAGCAGAACATAATGTATTTAATAATAACAAATAGTGTTTACTGAAAGCATACTATATGGCAGCCACTATTCTTAACACTAAATATATTCTGATAATTTTAAATGAGTCAGATGCACAAGACAAAGAAACAAAGTTGTCCAAGAATGAGTCAATAAAAAATAAAGTGAATTAAAATTTTGAATGTTAAATTGAGTGCATGTAGCTTAATGATTTTGAATTATTTGTGAAAATTTAAGAGATGCTATACATTTTTATGTAATTCCTAAAGAATTAATTCTTACAGATTTATTTATTTTTTACTACATGCCAGTCTCATTAGAATGAAACCTTGCAAAGTTAGGGACCTTGCCTATTTTATTCACCATTATGCACCGTGTATCCCCAGCATTTAATACCTAGTTCATAGCGTAACTCCACAAATAGTTGTACCATGAATTAATGCATTTAAAAATAAAGTCTTGTTTATCCCAAGTGTATGCAAGACACTGGCCTAAATATTTTGAGGCAATCAAAAATAAACTGGTCATGAATTTGACCCTTAAAAAAAGAATGAAGAGAAAGGACATTCATAATGAGACAATAAGACATAGATATAAATAAATTTGATACAGGTAGACTTCAGAGGAAGGAATGTTATTTCAATCACTAAAAAGAGAAAATTTAACTGAAGTTCCTATTTATTTGTATTTTAATTCTTCTTTGTAGTAGCAGTGTACTCACAAAGAGGCTACTTAACTAGCTTAATGTACCCCACAGACATATTTGAGTGTTTAAAATATCTGAATTTAAATATCTATAGTTGAAGCATTCTGATTTCACCTCAGGCTCTATCTCTCTATATTATAGTCATAACTTCAAGTCACTTCAAATGGTTTCACTACTGCTCTGCCCCTCAAGACATGGTAGACATCCCACAGTGTCTATTAAACAAAGCTTTACAGTGACTGGCAAAGGCTAATAAAGTGATAGCAGGCCTACAGAGAACACAGTTAAGACACAGTGACACACAAGCTGGGGACTCAAGCAAACACCACAGGGAAGGTAGAAAGGTGAGGAAGACCTCTGCCAGCAAGTCATGGCAACATCCAATCAGCGTTGAGCTATTCCTGTTGAAGTGATCCCATTACTATTCACAGACAGGTGAAGCTTAGCACCCTGGCTCCAGAAGGTTGAAGTTCTACCAAATCAGCAGCTCAGCCCAAACTGCTGAGACCTGCTCCCTCTGAGTGGTACCACAGACCCAGTCTGGGAGCCACCTGTATACCTCCATTCACAAGAGTTTGACTATAAGTTTTGTTCGTCACCAACCAGAAATACGTATTTCTATGTCTTCTTGTGTTCTAGAGGAATAAAATATATAATCAGAAAAATCTGATTTCTAAAAATATACCATGTTTCCACTGTTCTCATTCTCAAAAAGTCTGATAAATTTCTAATTATATTAACAATGGACATGTATTTACAGTCACAGATAAAATTATGTTCAGAAAGCTTTGTGTCCCACTTTTACATCTCTAAATTTCTGACTTTGTGTAGTAATCATTTGCTCCCTTTATTTTCCTTCTTATCTGCAAAAATAATCCTATTTGTGTCACATATGCCTTTAGGAAAAGACGACACATGTAAACTGGAATTCAGTATTAGAGTATATGGCATTCACTGTTGGTGCCCCATCCATATCCGTCTACCCTTGCTACTTAGCTGTGCATCAGCCTGAAGTTCACCTGCCAGAGCATGTATTTCTTGCCTGAGGTTCTCTTGCAATCCCAGCACACCCTGTACCTGTATAAAGGGTCAGACATGCCAGATAATTAAATCTACCTTCTCTACTGGAAGCAACTTACAACTAGTGGCTGATGGAGGTTAATATATAAATATCTTAGCCCACTTGCGCTTAGTATGGATGAGTATGGGGTTAGGTGTGTGGGTACGTAATACTGAGGTATGTAAGGTGTGTGTTCTATATTGAATCCCAGGGTTTCTACAGTGGCATCAAGAAACAATTGTCCACTGTGGTAGCTGCATGATAACACATCTGAAGGCTGCTTTTCCTTCCCTATCTCACTTTCCAATTTCTTTACTAGATTTTTCTGGATTCGACATCCAAATAAACTACTTAACCTCAAATTTTTGTCACAGAGGCTAAATCTCAGCAAACCCAAACCAAGAGCGATTGTCAAATTTTCACACTCATCTCAGATGTAGTAAGCATTTATATGTTAAATGTATTCAAATGTGATCTTCTTAATATTTATCTAATGATCTTTGCCATTAATACTAACAAGTTCAATATGTTTAGTTTAGATGAAAGGACTCGTGCATATACAACTTTTTTCAGTAGTTTATGTTGTATCTCAAGAGCATAGGAAGAGTTCTCCAAGCTACTCCCTCAACCTTAACCCACCTCTGATTCCCATTGATATTAAGACCCCACTGACTCCTTCTATATGCACAGTATTGTACCTTCACTGCAGGACTCAACATGAAAAGAAACTGTAAGTGGAATAGAATCTTATCTCTTCCAAAGTAAATGGAACTAAAAAAAAAAGTTAGCTAAGTACTGCTCATTTTATATCGATGTTCCCTTTTCCAAGTTTGATCCTATAGAAAGAAAAAACACCCTCAATTCCTTTTTTAAGAGTATTCACTTTTACCACAGCTGGACACAAAAATTATAAGCAAGCTCTCAGCAGCGATAAAGGAGCTTGAAAGCAAGGGGCCTCAGCGTGACAGGCCAGTGAAATCTTAGAATCATAAACAGACAATGGGAAGGAATGCCATTTGAGAAAGCTACACAGCACAAGCAAAGAGAGCTCAGCAGAAAATAGCTGAAGACTCCCTGATCTCTAGAAGATTATTGTTTTATACAGCCTTCAAAAGTTATCTTCCAAAGCTCAGCTGTTTTGTTCTTCCATCTATAAGTGAGATAACACTTCTAAATTGTGAAAACAGTAACCTTGTCAGCACACATGTAATAATTATTTTTTTGATTAAGAATCTGTGATCAAAGTTACCAGGCAGAAATGCACTTAATTTGTTTATGATGTGTTTTGCTATTATTTTCTTTCTCTAGGCAAGCTTTTGACACTTGCCTCCTTTGAAGTCTAGGTCACCCATTTATAGCATCCTCTCCACGTACTTATCAGTCATGTTTTTGTTTTCATTACATTCTTTCACCTTCTTCACTTGTCTTGCTTTTCCCTCTACCTTATCATCTGTCATTCAATTATATGACATTAGTTAGCATTTGTGTTGATTTTCCCATCTAATGGTGCAATGCTGACAACTCCTGTGACCTTAATATTCTCTCCATTCAATCTTCAATCATATCTTTAAGCTCATTCTTCCTTGACATATTTCTGCCTGCAAAGGCCAAGATGGAGGAGTGCAGATTAGATCCTTGTTACTCGCAATGTGATTCTAGCACATTCAGCACCATTCTGCATATTTTGTTAGCTTGCTAGACATGCACATTCTCCGGGACCCAGCCAAGACCTACTGAATCAGAACCTGCATTTAATAAGACTTCCCATTATTAACAGATACCTTAAAGCCTAAGAAGCTTTAATATAGGTAATATAGATGGTAATATATTAGATAGAATTTATAGCAATTTAAATGTTTCATCCTAAGAGCATTATTCATTAGTGGATCAGGGTCAAGTGGTAAAGTGGGAACTACAAAGACTTCACAGAGAAGAAATGAGAAGCACTTGACCTCAGGGCACACTGGGAGTTCCAAATAAAAGAAAAGGGAGAGGACCGGCTGCAAGGCAGCACTGATTTTTTTCCGAGGAAATACACGTGGTTCTAATCACTTAGGCCAAATGGCCTTCAAAAGATCCCAGTCCAACACTGGAAGGCATCAATTGCCCAAAAACCTTATTGTATTGAGAGTGTATATTGGTGCCTAAATTATGGATTACTGGATTCAGCTAAGGTGCAAAGGATTGGATGTTTTCTGATTTTTCACTTTTTCCTTTTCCCTCACTCCATTTTCCCTTCTTATTCTCCTCATCCATCAACTTCCTGGATTTCTCTTTCCTCTCAGTCTGACTCTCAGATTTAATGTTTTAAATGATGCTTTCTCTGTTATAGCATGCTGAAACACCTCCCTTTCTTGGCCTCATACTCTACTCATTGTGCAATCCCAAGTATAAGATCATCTGGGATCATTATCCCTCTACTTTTCATGCATTGCTAGGGTAACTAAGAAAGGTGTTGGGGACACTAAGTCATCAGCTGATTCTGTGTTCCATGTTAATAATATGACTGTATCTCTTTTCCTCAGATTCCCAACCTGAACTTTATATTTCTTCCTCTCGAAGGATGGCTTCACTTTCTTTCAAGGAAAATCTAGACCATTTAATTTTTGTTTTCTCCACTATAGTCTCTCTACTGTAATTCCTGACATGTTCTTCATCCTAAAGATGTCATTTTTACTAGACTCTCTTTTAGTTCACCTTAAGTCCTTCACCCTGGTTAAATAAACAAATATTTTTAATTTTGTTTTCTTTTAATTTTAAATTCTAAGGTTAAATTTGCTAATTATACTCATTTCATGGCCCCTTCTCTTTTATGACCCATGATCCCTTGGGGATATTTTACTACAAATTATTCCTGTTTTAGTGTAATCAGTTTCTTTATTGGGTCTTTTTATCTGCTTATAAACACCCTCAGATTTTTGCTATCTCAAATAAATAAGAAATTTATTTGCATTTGTCTCTTATAACCTCTAACTTACCTCACTAATCAAACTGCTTAAAAGTATATTCTACATACTCAGCAGTAAAAGAGAAAAACATGACTAAATCTCAAAATAAATCTCAAAATCATGCTGAGCACCAAAAGCACCTATCGTAAGTGTGCATTTCAATGAGTTTTAGTGTATGTATACAACCGTGGAACCACCAACAATCACAACATTTTCATTACTCCAAAAAGTCCTCTTATGGCCCTTCTCAAATCAATACCTTCACTTGTTGCTCCTGGCAACCACTGATCTGCTTGCTTTCACTACAACCTAAATTTGTCTGTTCTAGAAATTTGTCTGTTTCTTATAAGTGAAATCATATAGTCTGTCCTCTTTCGTGCATGGCTTTTGGTGCTCAGCATGATTTTAAGATTTACTAAAATCTAACTTTTCTGGTGATTTTAGTCATTCAAACTAAAACTTTCAGAACAATTTTATCTCCACTATTCACATCAAACATTCACTAGGTATGTAAATGTATTATTCGGATTGACTTTTGAATTCACATTTTACCTTCCATTCCCATTATATATCCATCCGGACTCAAGTCTTTACTGCCTTATCAGAACAACTGCTCTATTTCTCTCCAGAAATCCCACTTTACTTCATCTCCTCCAAGCATTTTATTTACTGCCATCATATTTATTGCCTTAAATGCATTATGGTGATTATTCCACTCAGCAGTTCAATAAGCCACGAAGATCACCCCAATGACTTTTGAAGACAATCTCAAATCTCGAGCCCTTGGCAATCTCTTTCTCTGTAGTCTTATTAAATTCTATCCTCAAATGTAAATCATACTTTTCATCAACTGAGAGAGTCACTATTCCCCAAAAATGTCCTGGATTTTTTGTCACCCCTCATCTTCTTGTTTTACTCTTCTCTTTAGCTGAAAAGCATCCTGCCATAATCTTAACCTGTAGATGTCTTGTGATGACTACCAATGCCTTGATGATGCAGGTGTCAATTCCTTCAGAATGACTTTATTTATGATTATTTAAGGGATACATCCCTATGTGTTCCAAAATTATTGAATTTATACCAAATATTTGCCCACTATATATTCCTTTGTATTGTCATGATTTGAATGAATGTGTTTCCTTTTTTCACACATTATTATCTGTGAATGGAAATACTATGAAATATGTCTCTGCAGTAGAGTGCTAAGATGGGCCTATACATAGTGAATACTCAATAAATAATGACAACTGAATAACATTTCATCAATTAGCCTGTACTATAATCCTATAAATTATCAAATAATGTATTCAGAGATACTTTTGGTATTAAATCAGGTAAAATATTTTCAATTAAACATTTCGGTAACACCAAGTAAATGTAAGTTTTATTTCATTATGCATGTAAAATCTCAATTACTTAAAAGAAAATTTTATATGGAGCCACCAAGGCATGAGTTAAAAATCAAAGCAACCTATTCTTGGTCAAAGAATTTCCAGTAAGTTTACTAAGGAAAACGCGTGTGTATAAGGAATGTCTGTGTGTATGTATGTGTGTTACAAAAAAATTATTTTTCTCTATAGAAATCCAGAATTTTATCTGCATCCAGACCCCAAATCTGTGCATCTCACATTTTCAATATTTATGAACTGTCTTCTCAAAAAGAATGAATACTGTGACTTCAAATATTTTTACTCATTTAAAACTGGAATAAAAATTCACATGGGAAAAATAGACCTGGTAGAAACTAATTGTGAATTTGTTAGTAATCTTGAAGAAAGGTAAAGTTAGACAAATTACCTGGAAGAAAAGGGAGAAAGACCATTCATTTTAACATTTCAAAACACTCAGAAAACATAAAATAAAAGATTAATAGAATCAAAATATTAGAATCTTCAGCATGGCCAAGATACCCAAAACAATGCCAAAATAACAACTAAAGACAAAATATACAACCCTTATGCCAAACAAAGGGTTTTCTTAATGTTTAAAGAGTGCTTACAAAATATGACAGTTAAGCCACAAGAAAAATGTCAAATGATATGTACAGGCACTTTCTTTTTGTAAAAAACAGAAATAACAAATAAAAATACACTCATAAGCATACTTGGAGCCACAAATTGAAAATCAAAACATTTTACAATTATCCACTTATCAAAGATTAATATGCCTAATAACACTGTGTGCTAGCAAGAGCGGGAGGAAACAGAAATTCACACATAATCTAGTGGGAGTGCAAATCGGAACAGCCCCTTTGAAGGGTATTGTGAAAACATCTATTAGAATAAGTATCCAGATTAATGTCTGGCAAATGAGTAGTGGAAAATAAATATTTATTGTTGAATTAAAATTAAACACATGCTCTTTGACTCATCAGTTCCATTTCCATAAATTTTCTATGGAGACGTATTCACAAAATACATAAGCTACAGCATCAAGAATGACTGCAACAGTGATTATAACAAGGAATTTGGAAAAAACTCAAAAGGGGGATGGTACATCTAGAATAATATACAACCAGCACAAAGAATAATACAAATCATCAAGTACAAATACAGCTAGTTGTAAAAATCATGTAAGTAATGGTATTCTCTGGGAAGTAAAATTTTAGGATATGTATTTGTATATAAGCATGTGTATATTTTATACATGTGTATTTTATATATATATACACATATACTTTATATAAAAATATTTCAAATTATTGATTACAATTATCACTAGAGAGTTGACCAGGAGAAGAAAAAAAATTTTAACTATAGTAGTATATCTGTCCATATGGCCTGAATTTTTTTTAATTGAGATCTGGTCACTTACCATAAAATTCACCCTTTTAAAGCATCCAATTCAGTGATGCTTAGTATATTCACAAGGTTGTGCAATCATTATCATTACCTAATTCACATTTCCCTGAGCATTTTTTTTTACTCAGGGGTGGGAAAAAACCAAACACAACCATTAGCAGTCACTCTCCATTCTGCTCTCTTTATAGTTCCTGACAACCAGTAATCTACTTTCTGTCTCTATGGATTTGTGTATTCTGGGCATTTTATATAAATGGCATCATATAATACATGGCCTTTTGTGTCTAGCTTCTTAGACTTAGTGTAATGCTGTCAAAATCCATCCATATTGTAGCATGGAGCAGTGTTTAAATCCTATTTATGGCTGAATAATATTCTATTGTGTGAATATAGTACATTTTACTTATCCATTCATTACTTGATAGAAACCTGAGTTGCTTCCACCTTTTGACTACTAAAATAATGCTGCTATGAATATTTATGCACAAGAATTTGTGTGACCGTGTTTTCCCTTCTCTTGGGTATATACCTAGGAGTGAAATTTTTCAGTTATATTATAGCTGTGTTTCCCTGTGTTTCCCTATTTGAAGAACTTCCAAACTGGTTTCCAAAGTGGCTGCTCCATTTTGCATTTCCGTCAGGAAAACGTGAGGGTTCCAATAACTCTGCATCTTTGTCAACACTGGTTATTTTTATTCTTTTTGATTCTAGCCATTCCATGTATATATTTTTGCCACTATTATAAATGGGATTGTGTTCTTGATTTGGTTCTCAGCATGGTCATTGTTGGTATACAGAAATGCTGTTGAATTTTGTATGCTGATTTTATAACCTAAGACACTGATGAATTCGTTTATGAAATCTGGGAGTCTTTTTGGAGGATTCCTTAGAGTTTTCTAGGTATAAGATCGTATCACCAGCAAACAGAGATAATTTGGATTCCTCTTTTCCAATTTGGATGCCTTTTATTTCTTTCTCTTGCCTGATTGCTCTGGCTAGGACTTTGAGTATGATGTTAAATAGAAGTAGGAAAAGTGGGCATCTTATATGGTTCCAGTCATCAGGAGGAATGCTTTCAACTTTTTGCCATATGCTATTGGCTGGGGGTTTATCATATATGGCTTTTATTATTGTAAGGTATGCTCCTTCTATGTCCAGTTTATTAACAGTTGTTATTATGAAGAGGCACTGGATTTTATTGAATGCTTTTTCCGTATCTACTGAGATGATCATATGGTTTTTATTTTTAATTTTGTTTATGAGGTGAATCACTTTTATTGTATGTTGAATGATCCTTGCATCCCTGGGATGAAATCCACTTGGTTATGGTGAATTATCCTTTTGATGTGTTGTTGGATTCGGTTTGCTAGTATTTTGTTGAGGACTTTTTCATCTATGTTCATCAGAGATATTGGTCTATTGTTTTTGTTGTTGTTGCATTCTTTCCTGGCTTTGGTATCAGGGTGATACCAGCTTAAAAGGATGAGTTGGGGGAACATTCTTTTTCTCTAGATCTTTTGAAACAATTTCAATAGAATTGGCACCAGTTCTTTTTTGTATGCCTGGTAGAATTCAGCTATGAAGCCATCTCTTCCTGGACTTTTTTTGGGAGGTGGGAGAGATAGATTTTTTATCGATTCAGTATTGCTACTCAGTGTCGGTCTATTCAGAAGTTCCATTTCTTCCTGGTTCAATCTTGAGAGAGAGATTTTTTACCGATTCAGTATTGCTATTCAATGTTGATCTATTCAGAAGTTCAATTTCTTTCTGGTTTAATCTTGAGAGATTGTGTGTTTTCAGGAATCCATCCACCACGGTTATTTGAATCTTTTCCTTTCTTTGCTACTCTAGCTAATGGTTTATGAATTTTGTTTATCTTTTCAAAGAACCAACTTTTCCTTTTGTTGATCCTTTTTAAAATCTCTATTTCATTTAGTTCTGCTCTAATCTTTGATCATTTTTATTTCTTTTCTTCTGCTAACTTTGGGTTTGGTTTGTTCTTCTTTTTCTAGTTCCTTCAGATGTTATGTAAGATTGTTGATTCATGATCTTTCTACTTTTTTGATGTAGGTATTTAATGCTATAAATTTTCCTCTTAGCATTGCTTTCACTGTGTCCCAAAGGTTTTAGTATGCTGTGTTTCCATTGTCATCCATTTCAAAAAATTCTTTAATTTTTGCCTTTATTTCCTCATTGACCCAGTGATCTTTCAGAAACATGTTGTTTAATTTCTCTGTATTTGAACAGTTTATGAAATTCCTTTCTGTATTCATTTCTAGCTTTTCTTCACTGTGGTGTGAAAAGATACTTCAAATAATTTTGATTTTTAAAAAATTTTTTGTGCATTCTAACATATAATCTATGTTGGAGAACATTCCATATGCTGATGAAAAGAATGCATATTCTGTAGTCATTGGGTGAAATGTTCTTTAAATGTCTGTTAAATTCATTTAGTTTGAAGTCCAACTGAAGTCCAATGATTCTTTGTTGATTTTCTGTCTTGATAATCTGTCTAGTGCTGTGAGGTAGAATGCTGAAATCCCTGACTATTATTATGTTGCTGTCTATCTCATTCTTTAGATTTAGTAACATTTGTTTTATGAATTTGGGTGCTCAAATGTTGGGTACATATATATTTAGCATCACTATATCCTCTTTCTAAATTGATCCCTTTATCACTATATAATAACTTTGTGGGTTTTTTAATGTTTTTAAGTCTGCTTTATTAGATATAAGTACATCTACCCCTGCTTTGTTTTGGTTTCCACTAGCATAGAATACATTTTTCCACACCTTTACTTTCAGTTGATATGTGTCTTTATAGGTATGTTGAGTTTCTTGTAAGCAGTATATAGTTGGATATAAATCTGCCAATCTATATTGCTTAAGTAGAATATTTAATCCATTTAGGTTCAAGGTTAATATTGATATGTGAGGCTTTGTTCTTGTCATATTGATAATTATTTTCTAGCTGTTTTATAAATTCTTTGTTTCTTTTTTCTCTGTTATTTTATCTTTGTGGTTTGCTAAACTTCTGTCATGTTACCATTTAATTCTTTTCTCTTCCTCCTTTGGGTGATTGTTTTATTAGAGTTTTGAGTTTTATATGTTTGTGTATTTTTATGGTGATAAATATTGACCTTTTGTTGACATGTTTAAGACACATTGGAGCATTTTCTGCAGTGTTGATCTAATAATGATGAATTTTCTCAGCATCTGTTTGTCTAGGAAAGACTTTACTTTTTCTTCATTTATGACTCTTATTATGGTAGGATATAAAATTATTGGGCTGTTTTTTTGTTTTTTTTTTTTCTTTCAGCACTTGGAAAATGTCATCTCATTCTCTTCTGGCCTGTAAGGTTTTGGCTGAAAAGTCTACTCATACTCTGATGGGGTTTCCATTACAGGTTACTACATACTTTGTTCCCGCTAATTTTAAAATTCTTTTTTTCAATTTGACTTTAGTAATTCTGATTGTAAAATGTCATGGTGAAATTCTTTTTACAATGTATTTGCCTGGATATCATTTGGCCTCCTGTATCTGAATGTGTAACTCTCTTGATAGTTCTGGGAAATTTCATTGATTATTTATTTAAATAGGTTTTCTGAACTTTTTGATCTCTCTTTTCCCTTGAGAATACCAATAATTCATAAGTTTGGTTGCTTTATATAGTCCCAGATACCTCAAAGCCTTTGCTCATTCTTTTTAATTCTTTTTTTCCTTATGTTTGACTGACAGGATTATTTCAAAAGTCCTGTCTTCAAGTTTTGAGATCCTTTCTTTTACTTCCTCTAGTCTATAACTGAAGCTTTCTAATATGTTTTGCATTTCCTTCAATGAATTTTTCCAGTTACAGAATTTCTGTTTGATTTTATTGAAAAATATCTATCTCCTTGGCAAATTTCTCCTTCATATCCTGAACTGATCTTCTGATTTTTGTATTGGTTTTAAGATTTCTCTTGCATCTCATTGAACTTCTTCAGAATTAATATTTGGAATTCTTTTCTGGCACTATGAAAAATTCTTTTTTGATTGGGATCCATTGCTGGACAATTGTTGTGGTCCTTTGCTGGTGTCATGTTTTCTTGCTTTTTCATGTTTTCTCTGTCTTTCCATTGATATCTGCACACCTGATGTAGCAGTTGCTTGCTCCAATTTTTTTAGATTGCTTTCAAAGGCTTGAATTCCCTTTACCACTTCAGATGTGCCATCTTGGGCAATTTTCTTGCTATTGTATTTGTTTCCTAACTTATAATTGAGGTTTATATTATAATATTACTTTATGTTAGTTCATTTTGCATTTCTGTAAATGAAATACTTGTGACTGGGTAATTTATAAAGAAATTTATTTGGATCCTGGTTCTTTAGGCTGTACAAGAAGCATCACACCAGCATCAGCTTCTGAAGAGGGCTTCAGGGAGCTTCCAATCAAGGCAGAAAGCAAAAGAGGAACAGGTATATCATGCACCTGTGAGAGAAGGAGCATGAGCTAGAGGTGATGGTGCCAGGCTCTTTTAAACAACCAGCTCTCTCATGAATTAACGAAAGTGAGAACTCAACTTGTTATTGCCAGGAGGGTACCAAATTACTTGTGAGGAATCTGCCCCCATGACCCAAACACCTCCTAAAGGCCCAAACTCCAACACTGTGGATAAAATGTCAACATGAGATTTGGAGATGTCAAACATCCAAACCATATCATACTTTTATACTCATGAAGTAATTGGAAGAGATTAAATGAGATAATAACATGGAAAGTATGTAAAATGGTGCAGGATGAGTGTTCAGTAAATATTAAGCAGTAGTACCACAACACTAGCATTTGGATCACAATAAATTTTTACTTTCTTCTCAATACATTTACGAATTTCCCAGTTTTAAAAAATGATAAATAAGAAATATTATGTAGCTCTCCAAAATATCTGTCTACATCTGTAGTTTATTGAGAGTGTTTAACTTCACCTAGTAAACCACTTGGATCCCAAAATACAACAACTTATCGTGAGCATTGTTAAGACTCTTAAAAGAAGCATTTGGTTATACTATTTGAATAATGTTATCTTCTTCCTGTAATCATCTCTTCTGTCCAAAACTTCATAGTTTACTATATTTAATTTTATATGCATTCCCCATGCCTTCACTTTTGTCTGAGTTAAAAAGGCTACCAGCATTACCTTCCACTTAATGACAGGAAAAATATAACAAGAAAAGCTACAAATCATTAACATTTTTCTTATACTAAAGAAAAAAAAGCAAAATGTATCAAAGCCAGAGAAAATTCCCAAAAGAGTAAAATTCAGTCCCTCACTCTATACATTTTTCTTCCAAATTCCAAAACTGCTAGATTTTTAAAAGATACTTCAAGTTTTGCTTGCCAGATAATTTTATTTCCATCTAAATTTTAGACAATGTATTTAAAAATATACACCAACCAGAAGCACAAAGAAGACTGATTCAAGAAGAAAATATTAAGCATAAACAATAAAGTCTGTTCCAATGTTATTTGGCGTTAGGGATTTGGCAAACTTCCCGATTTTCAAAATGTACCCAGTGATTTCAGAACATCACCTAACTTGTCCAGTTTCCAGCTCTTCAAATGAGAAAGTAGAAACATTTATTGCCTTTTAATTTCTTCAGTCGGCTCCAGTCCTTTAGAGAATTTTAATAGCCATTCGTGCACCATTTCTATTTCTTTCATTCTCTAAAATTATACTCTACAAACCAGCAAATATTTCAATAGATTAAACAATTTTTTCCTATAATCTCCCTCATCATGAAAATAAGTTTGAAGGTTGGCATAGCAGTAGAGTTCATGTATGTATTTATGTCCAGTAGTAGAGTTCATGCATGTGAGTGTATGTTTTTAAAAGAGGTATTACAATGCCAATTGCCTTCATGCTAGTAACCTCCAGAAATTGTCTATGTTTCACATCCTATAAATGAGAATTCTCTCTCACTCAACTTTCTTAAAAGGTTTTTCCTGCCTTTTCTTCTTCTCTGTAATGATTTTTAATATGTCCCTAATTCAAAAAGTAATATCTATACATCTATATATATAAGCAGAAAACTAGAAAAATATAAAAAAGAGACTTAAAATCTTATACAATCCAGTTACCCACAGCTAATAATTTTCAATGTGTGATGGAGTTCCTTTCAGTCACTCCTTTGATTTCCTTTCTTCCACTCTCGCTACCTACTTCTGTCCCTGCCTCTCTCCTTCCCTTCCTCTCTTCCTTCCTTCCTTCACCATCCTTCTGAATTTTATTTTCTGAGGCTCCATATCTCCAGACTGTGAGCCTGTAGGGGAGGGATTCAATCAATGGCTAGCACATGTGTCATCTCCACCCAGATGCCTTCCTTGGCCCTTCCTTCACCTCCTCAGATCCAATCACTTCCTTGTCTGTACTACCTCCACAGTAAGTACATGCTTCTATTCTCACATATCAAAGTGATTTGTTTGCTTCTACACCTATTGTTTCTGTCATGCTGTGAACTCCTTCCACCACCCCGTGCACACCTTAGGCACTGTGTGAATGTCTGTTCAGTTGAGTACATTCATGCATTATGAACACTCAATAAAGAGCTGCTAAGTAGCAGATATTCAGTAAATGTTTGACGGATGATTAAATAAATAAATTATCCTCATTGCATTCTAATAAACTCAACTAGCCTAACGGATTGGAATTTTTTTTCTCTTTCCCCGAAATAAGTACCAAATAATGATCTCAGAAAACCAAGTACAACATTGAGAGGGAAAGAAAGCTGAGTATGATGGGGAAGTTAGCAGGACTTGGGTCTTCATAAATAAAACTAACCTGTAGAGGGCAGTGTCCTCCTACACTCATCCTCTCTGAGGCATTTCTCATATTCTATTTCCTTGTCAATTCTCTCCTGCCTTTGATTTTAGCCTATTAAATGTTCTCAGTCTCTTTGTTTACCTTTACTTGCATTTGAATTTTGTCTGGATGATTAGGTATTGGTTCTGTTTCATCCCCTAACTCAGTTTCTAAATCATGGACAAGACTGATTTTGTGTGTTTTGTTTAGATACTTATAGACATTTGAGTTTTGCCTACTTCAAGTTTTGGATTTATTATTTCTAAGACTACAGTCCTCTGACCCTTAATGAATTCACTTGGGTTTTTGGCTTGGGACAGGATATATCTTCTACATTAATTTTTTTTTTGGAGAGGAGGCAAGAATACTTTTACATTGTTTTTAACTTAGCAGCTGATGTTAGGAATACTTAAGAAAAAATTGTTTTCTTTAGGAAAAAAATATGTAGTGATGCTCTACAAGGCAATGTTCATTGTTTGATATCCCAGCAAAAATGTATGGTTAACTCTTGAATATTCTTAATATAGTACTTATTTTCACATTTTATCACAGTAATATTTATTGTGAAGGAACTTCTTAAAACAGAAGGGATAACTATTCTAAATATTCATACCCTAAGAAAGTAGATTCTTATTTGTGGATTGTATTAGGAAGAAGTTTAAATTTAGGATGGAAACTATTTTACATTGAAGAGACTGTTTCTTAATTATCAAAACATACGTACGAATTCAATGGAGAAAGGATCGTCTTTTCAACAAAAGGTACTGAGATCACTGGACATCCACAGGTAAGTAAATGAACCCTAACACATCATTTATACCTATTACAAAAATTGACTGAAAAACAAACCATAGACTTATGTGTGAAATGTAAAAATATAAAACTTTCAGAAGAAAACAGAACATTTTTGTGACCTTAGATTTTTAAATAGGACACAAAAAAGCACAATCAATAAGTGAAAGAAATGAATAAATTGAGCTTTTTCAAAATTAACAGTTTCTGCTCTATGAAAGACACTGTGAAGAGAATGGAAAGACAAGCCACAGACTAGAAGAAAAAATATTCACAAATTATATTCAGATCAAGATCTTATATCCAGAATATGTAAAGAACACTTAAATCTCAACAATAAGAAAACAACGTAATTTTAAAATATCCAAATAATCTGAAAAGGCACTTCACCAAAGATGATAAATTAATGACAAGCATATGAAAAGTTGCTTGGTATCATTAGTTATTAGGAAAATGAAAATTAAAACCACATGAGACACCATTGCACATCTCTCAGAATTGTTAAACACAACCAAATAAAAACTGACAATATGAAATGTTGGTAACATTGCAGAACAACAGGGACTCTCATTCACTGCTAATGTAAAACAGTAAAAACACTTTAAAAGCAGTTCTGTGTGTTCTTTCCCCTATACAAAAAGTTACACATACAGTTACTATATGACCTAGCAATCCCATTCCTATTGATTCATACAACATGGATGAATCTTAAATGCATTTTGCTAAATAAAAGAAATCAGATCCAAAAGGGCACATGTTGTATGATTTCATTTCTATGACATTCTGAAAAAGGTAGAAGTATAGTGAAAACAGATCAATTGTTGCCAAAAGTTTGGAGTGGGGTCAACTCCAAAGACCACACTAAAGAATTTTTAGGGCGATGGCAATGTTCTCTGGTGGTAGATATGTAACTATGCATTTGTCAAAACATATAGAACTATACACCACAAAAAGTGAACTTTAGCATATTCAGTTTTTAAAAAACAAAATCAATCAAGGTGGCAGGGGATCCTAGGGTGAAATACAGGTTGTTACAAGTGAATCTAGCTGTACCTCAAATGTATAACTTAACCTCACTGAAGGGTGTGGGAAAAGAGGAGCTGATATAAGTCATTCTGGGAAATGGTGTTTCGATGAAATATTGTAAGGTTAAATATAAAAGGAATTGTACACAAACATTGTATGGGCTGGTACTGCAATTCTGAAACCACTTTTCATGTGGTCTAGAGTTGAAAAAATAAGTACATAAATTGTAGCTAATGGGGGCCATGTTATACCCTGTCAGAGAAAGAAATTACAAATAAGCAAAGGAGGAAGGCTAGAATGAACCCGGTGGAGCTGAATTAGATTCATGCAAGTACGAAATTATGTGTGGGTAAATATATATATACAGATAGGTAAATTAAGAGGTGATATATACATATGTGTATGTGCATGTGTACACAGGTATTTAAGTTACTATATATAAATATGTCTTAGCTCAAGAAATTGAGCTCAGTCCATTGAGTTGGATGAAAAGCAAAGATGCCACAAGCACACTCAGCACCCCGATCTTGGTTTCCAAATATCATTCTCCAGTAAAATATCCTGGGGCTCCAGAGGGAAATGGCTGATTCCAGGGCTGGTTCAGAGAAAAGACAAGATGAGGGTGGAGCATCTTATAGCGTCAGAAAGCGATGAAGTGCCTAAACAAACAAACCAACAAGCATAAAAGGATGGGGATATGCTACAAGGGCACAGGAGCCAACCTGAAAAATCTCCCAGAGGACAAACCTGGAATAATTTTTGTTTTTTCAAATCCCCCATGAAGACTGAGTCACAAACCTGGAATAATTTGAACAATAAAATAATCGATGATGATATTGTCTCTAACTCTAAGAATAAAGTGAATATCAATGTGTCCATGCTGATCTTAATAAATAATTGAATTAATAAAAAAATACAGAAAGAATGGATCCTTCCTTTAAGAGGCAATCCAAATAATAAATGCAAAAAGAATGAGAAAAATCAAAAATCATTGTTAGAACACCATACAAATAATTCCTGCAGGCAAAATCAATGCATGAATGCTAAAAGTAGTGGGCAAAATTCTAAGGAGGAACAGGATATTTGCTTAACCTCAAAGTGTCTTCCCAAAGAATTTATTAATTACTGTGATGGATCTAACATATGTCATGCATTCTTTGATCTGACTTCCCCCAGGAGATGGAGGTTAATTCTCCTGCCGTTGAGTATGGGCTGGACTTAGTGACTCACTTCCAATGAACAGAGTTCGGAAGGGAAAAAACAAGTAACTTTACAGTGGAGAACCTGGCAAACATCACCTTAACCAAATGATGAAGGTTAATACCACTAGTAATAAATTATGTTGAAATCATGTTAATCCTGATATGAAGCCATGAAAAGGCCACTTGGCCCCTGAGATATTTCCCCTCAAATCAATAACCCTTGTGTAATTATGACAAAATGTGAAACTCAAAACAAGGGACAGTTTACGAAATACCTGACCAGTACTCCTAAAAATGTCAAGTTCATGAAAACAATAAAAGATTTAGGAAAGATTATTGTAGATCGGAAAAGACCAAATAGACATCACAACTAATTGCAAATGGTATCATGGACTAAATCTTGGAACATAAAAAATAAATAAATAAGTGAAAAAAAAATTAAGTCTCAATAAAATCTATACTTTGGATAATAGTATTATACTAATTTTGATATTTTAGTTTTTAAAAAAGCTATCATAGTTATGTAGGATGTTTCCATAATAGAAGTTTGGTGAAGGGTATACAGAAACTTTCTAACTATATGTCTCTTTCATTAATCTGAAATTATTTCAGAATAATTTTTAAAAGTAAAAGAAAAAAAATCCAAGGTTTGTAGCATTGCCTATTAACAAGAGTCAGAAAATCACTTCATACAGCCGATTTAAAGTTATGTTGTATTTTAAAACACAGCTCATAAAGTGACTTGGCGTACAGGCCAGGGCCAGTAATTAGTAAACACAGGGTAGTAAAAGGTCTTAAAGCTGTGAGCTAGCTCCCTTCACTGAGAGAGAAATGTGCCTCTCTTCAGCTTGGAAAAGAAACATCTTGTGTTTCCATGACATGACTCTAAGGTGCCCAACCTCTAGCTTTTGCCAACCCTTGTAAAAATGAGCTGCTTCCTCATCCAAAGCAATGAAGGTAATTAGTAAAAGAAACACTTTACAGCATAAGAAAATCTTTGGAAATCAAAAGCTCTGAATTCAATTTAAAAACGTAACAGCTGTGACGGAGTTGCAGAGTCTAAAGGAGTTGGCTGTAGTCTTGAAGTCAATGACAAGTTCCAGGGGAAAAAAGCCATTCGGTATTTAAAATATGAAGTCCAGTTCGAATATGAATAGGGAGAATTTACACTGTGACCTAGCAATTTAAAATGGGAGAAAAATATCCCCCACTATATCTACATGTGTGTATGTGCTTAGTTGATTTAAGAATACCCATTCATATATATGTGCTAGTCTAGTCTTGATTTTTCCTTTTCCTGAGACTTGTTCTGTTGCCCAGGCTAGAGTGCAGTGGCATCAGCCTAGCTCACAGCAACCTCAAACTCCTGGGCTCAAGCGATCCTCCCGCCTCAGTCCCTGAGAGCGTCAGGATTACAGGCGTGAACCACCACACCAGGCCTATATGTTCTAGTCTTGAAAACAACACCTAGAAATTGGCAAAGTCATGAGTGACCCTGAAACACAAACGGCTTTTAGAAACAAAGGACAATGACAGAAAAGAAGTTTACTTTCTCGATTTCATGTTCTATCTACCTTAGCAGCA